>JBAFWW010036769.1:0-45726 GCA_036873685.1 Agapornis canus
TTTTTTTTTTTAAATGCTGGATGAAAAAAAATAACTTCTTATCTATAAGCATCAACCTGAAGGGAGTCCTAAAGTCAGAATAGGCTCCCAGCACTCCTGCACCTCTTGGCTGATAGCTGAATCCATGTCAAACAGTCATCTCCCCCCAGATGTTTGTAAATGTTTTCCCAGCTGGAAAAAGAGAGCAAATGGTTGCCTAGACCCACTTAGGGAGTAATGAAGTTTCAGAAAGGCAAATGTTCTGGTTTAGATAACTCTCAACATAAATAAACAAACCATATTTAATTAACCACATTATGTTTCCTTTACCACTGTTATCTTACATTGTGTCAAACACAAATGGCAAGAAAATCACCAAAACCAAATGTAACAGTACCGTTCACACCATTTGAATTAAGGCTGTGTCAGTACTTCCATTATAAGGCTATTCTGTGTGTCTCTAACATAGCTAGGAAGTGTGTGCTGAGCTGAGACTTGGCAAATAACAGGTTGTGCCAGGAACAGCTAGGAAAAGAAAGGGAAAAAGGGAAAGTGGCATTTTTACAAACTTGTCCAGCCCAGTAATTTGCAAAAGTAAAAGTTGTCATTCTGCTTTGTTATGCCTTGTCTGAGGTTCAGGATGTCATGTCAGCCATAGCTCTTCACTTCCTGGTTTTTGTTTTTATGGGTCAAACACCGCACTCTGTGAAGCTTCTGTCTGTGAACAACAAAACATTTTGAAGTGACCTTTTGTGGCAAGAAAAGTTGAAGTCTGTTCCAATGTTTTGCAGCTGTGATATCCTCAAATAAAGCTGGAGATGACTTATACATAAACTAAGAAATTCAGTTCATGTTTTTTGTTAAAGCCACTTTCATTTTGTAACTCTACCATTGTCAAGGTTCAAGGGAAAGGAGAAGGGAGTAATTCCTAACTGCTCAATGCAGGGACAGCACAGCTTTATCTGCAGTGTATGCAGTTGTTAGGACACACTGGAAGTGATTGGCTTTTTCTAACCATTTTGCTGGATATCTCCTTAGGTTTCTCTCTGTCCTCTGTGGAAGAAGAAGGGATTCGTCGGCTGTATGTGAACAGTGTCAAAGAAACAGGCTTAGCTTTCAAGAAAGGTAAAATACTTTATAAGTGGTTTAGTTACTGTTTGTTTAATTCTGATATAGACCACAAGCTTGTTGAGATAGGAGCTTTGCAAACACACTAAACCAGGATGCCAGTCCAAAAGGAACCAGGGTCTTTCAGGAACAACCTTAGGTACCAAATACATGGCTGTTCTGCTCTTGGGATCAAGTGTGCTATATAGTTAACCTCCTAATTTTGAATTGCTATGTATGTAGCAAGGTCAGCATGTCCCTTGCAGCTAGACAGGGGAGCAGGGGCCCTCTCAAGTCAGTCACTGCAAGATAAATGGATACAGTGGAGGTTATCATAGTGTTCTCTCTGGCTGGGATTACTGCCTCTAGTTTTGCTTCCAGCCTTTGCAGGAAGCATGACAGCACTTGGACCAGAAACTGGCAGAGATAACAAGGCTGCCGGGCTCGTCCCAGGGCAGAACAGTATATGGTTTAACTGCAGCGTACCCAAGCTGAGGTCAACCCTGACACTGCTGTGCACTTACTGCTTTTCCCATTCATTGCCCTTTCCAATGTGGCAGCACTGCTGCTTGTGCAGTCATGGGATGTGCTGGTCAGAGAGCTGGACAGCTGAAAACTGTCTGGATTTTGAAGTATAACATGGGGAGTGTGAAGTGTGAGAAGACTCTCATCTCTTCATAACCCTTATAACCAATGTACACAGAGTCCTTAGAAACACCTTCAGAGTTTTCTTGGCGCGTGGCTATGGGTCTTGCAGAGCTTATTCAGCAGTTAGCTGTTGCTGAAAGGAATGGGGGTTGGTATCCCCCAAACTGCTTGATCCCTTTGTCTTTTGCTGATTTCAGCACTCTGCTGAGCCAATTCAGCTCACTGTCCTGATAGAAAACTGCCATGGCAGAAGTACGTGGCTGGTTTTCTGACCCACTAGCAAATGGAGTTTGGGTTGTAGTGTAATGAGCGGCAGAAATGGCACAGTGGAGGAACAGCCTGCACAGCTAGAAACTGGGACAAAAGAAGCAGGCACAGGGCACAGAGAAACAGTTCTGCCTGCAGGGAGCCTGATGTTTCACACAGCTGTAGTCTCTAACCCTAACTTAGGAAAACCACGTGGGTGGTTCTGGAGGCTGCTGTGTATTTCTGTAAAAGACCATCTTTCTCTTTCCTCGCCCTCCTCACCTACTTCAGCTGACAGAATGGGTGTTCTGCAAAAAGCCCTGAATGAGCGCTGGGGGGACAGCTTTCTGCCAGCCTGCCATAAGGAAATAAAACCCTGTATGTTTCTGTGAGGAGCAGAGAGAATGAGATGGTGAAGCTAAGGGGGTTTCAGCAGGGTTTCCTTGTTATGCTTTTAGTTAACGTTTCAGCAACGGTTTAAACGAATACGTGAACACAGACTGCCTCCTGTAGGGCTGAAATGCTAAAGCATGCTTTCAGTGATACGTTACTCTTCATAACTGATATGAAAAGCCCACTTCTATATGAACAGTACTTGAAAGAATATTGTGAGAAGATAGCCAGTTAGCAAAAAGCAGGGAGGAAAATTCTCTTCCTCCTATTGTTTACACGCATGTTTTCTTTTGACTGCATGTCCTATTGTAAGCCTAGATCAAATTAGTTAGCGTTTAATTCTCAATTTTTTGTCCAACTAGAAAACTTTGATTTTATTTTTTCCTAATATTTTTCATTATTTGTCTTTTTATTTTTTCTGTTGGTCTGCGTTAGCTAGACCATTGTTGGAATTTGAGGGGCTTGATTATATGAGATAGACAGAATGCTTTATCCCAAATGATTCAAACTGAGGATTACAAAGAGTAAATGAAGCCCCAGATATGATGTTTACGGTTGCAGGCATATTAATGTACTACTGTTATGACATGGCATCACTAAGTAGAATAAATGAAATAATGTGAAATGCTTGACTTGCCTTGTTTTGTCCTTGTTTCAAATATGATTTTACAGTCCATTTACTTTGTAGTTATTCTATCTAGTTCATATTATTCTCTCTGGAACAGCATGCCACACTACAGTTTATGGACACAATTACATGCATTTAGAAAGATCTCAATTTACCTAAAGAAGAGTGAAGCTCTTAAGCCTGCTCTCTTCCACAGTTCTTTCTAGAATCAGGATGGTTTGGGTTGGAAGGGGCCTTAAAGACCATCTAGTTCCAACCCCCCTTCTATGGGCAGGGAACCTTCCACTGGACCAGGTTGCTCAAAGCCCTGTCCAACCTGAGGATAGATAATTTGTTTCCTGGAGGATACAGCTGATCTCTGTTTATAGCTCAGACCCATCAAGTCAGGCCTTTCATCCAGGCTTTAAAGATGGCAAGACTCATCCTTCACATGATTGCCCAGCCAGAGGGCTGCATGGCACGAGGACAGGTCACCCACACAGATCAGCTCTTTCAATCCTGTAAATTCCAGCCTTTATCTCTGTAAATGCGAGGACAGTGACTGGGATGCTATTCCTGTCTGTGGGCTGGTGACCACTGCAGAGTATGTTCCCACTGGAGGTGCCACAGGAGGTGATCCTGGGGGTGTGCATGTCAGGGACTACCAGCATCACTGTCAAGTGGAGACAAGAGCTGCAGCAGCAACTCTAGTGATTGTGGTTGTCGGCACCAATGTGCCCTGGCACACTGCTGCCTGCCTAGCACTAAAGATTACTGGGGATAAACCCTGGCCCAACTTGCTGTTGTTAGTTGGAAAGTAGGCCCAACTGGCTGAGGGGAAGGTCAGGTTTCCTGTGGTACCTCAGAGGGCTGCATGTCACCTCTCGGCATCGTGGTGTTGACCCTGAACCAAGTCAGCTGTTTCCTTTGCAGATCCCCTTTTCCCTTGGGCACCGGTGCTATAAATAACTCCTGAAATCACATTGGGAAAAATACAACTACTAACTTACCAAGTGCTAAAATACGCCTTTTGAAGATCTGTGTGCTAAGATATGATTCAGGCAGGGCCAGAGAGGAGGCTATCTGATGTCCTACACCATACACCCTGGCTGAGCTACTCCATCCTTTCCCTGTCCTGTATGCATCACCTTAAGAAGGCTTACTCTGTCCTTCAGTATATATTTATATATTGAAATGAAAAAGGGGATATCTTGCTGGCATGTTGTGAGGGATTTCCTGGGCACTGAGCTATCGGGGGTGGTACTTAGAGTATCAGCCTGACAACAGATCTCACAAAAGTCTATCAAATTTCCATATCATCTGTAGTCATTAATGTTTACTTTATGGCTAGATGTGACACTGTCTGGTACTTTTTAAATGCCTGGCTGAGCTGCTTGGTATCTGCAGGTAAGACAAGCCTTACTGTGCAAGTCTTACCTGTTCCTTTCCATGTTGCAGGCCTGAAAGCTGGTGATGAAATTGTGGAGATTAACAAGAAAGCTGCTGAGGATCTGGACTCAGCTTTGCTGAAAGATGCCCTTGTTCAGACTTCACTGTGTCTTACCGTGCGCACCTACCCTGAGATAGAGGAGGGGCAGAAACTAACGCAGCCACCACCACGTCGCTTGGAAAACCCATCTGACTTGAGTGACAGCACACTGGCATTTGCTGGGAGCAACCAAGGTATTGGGTTCAATGCAGAAATTACCAAGAGGAGGATACTTTTATAATGTGCTGGTGTAATCCCATTGATCCCTGTATGTAACTTCCATGGTATAAGTGAGCAGGATGACAGTCTGAATGCCCTTGGCAGGTAATACATGGGAGCTCTGGAAGGTGGAAGGTGTAATCTGTGATAGCAGTGACGGATGACTGCATACACGGTTAGGCTGCGAAATGTGTGTCATCACCAAATGAATGTCACATCATCTAGTTGTGCCTACAGCAAGTCATGGAACTAATTGCTTACTTCTGGACTGCTCAGGAGGTGCCTTTACCTCTGGATTTGCCCACAGGATATATGTATGGAAGGGAAGGAGGAAGGAATAAGCCATCATCCTCTCTGGAATTAGCCAGGAGCACAGGCTACCTTTGTGTTTGCTGACATGCATAAATAATTCACAGGGACAGTACAAAACACCTAAAGGTATAGAGACTGACATTACAGCCAAAGGACCTAACTGGTCCCACAGCACACTCTGGTGGCAAGAGGCATTCCTGCCCACTATGCTGCCCTGTTCAGAGAACCGAACAGGCAGAAAATTAATCCTTTGCAAACAGGAATTGTTTCCCACTACTTTAACTTCCTAAACCAGCTGAGGACAAGCACCTGTGCTGGGATAAGAGAAATGGCTGCAGAAGAGCAGGATGCCACCTAGGTGGTTGCTAGTCATTACCTCTGTAAGATAGGAAAGATTCTATACCATGTCTCCTCTTACTTGCCTGCTTACTCAGGTATTACTTTTCAGCTTCCAAAGCTACCCTGTACTTGAAAACAGAACCTGCTTGTTTTTGTTTTTGTTTTTTTTTTAATAATTTAAAATGTAAGAAAAATTAATGGAATGAAATAGTTTCTAGATAATCAGAAGTATTCTGAGCTAAGGTAAATTTTGACCGTCAAAAGTAAATGGCATTTGAATATGTCAAAATACTTTATTTTCTCCCCAGAGTAAAGGCTTCAGAAATGTCAAAATAATCATTTCAGTAAATATGAGATGGTTTTTTGGGCATTTTGGAATAAAAAGCTGGAGTAGGTGCAGGTCAGCCTTCTTCCAGGCCATGTCTCTCTGCTGCAGTCACTCAGTGTAGGGGCTACTGGAATGAGACCGGGTGCAAACTGGAGCTAACCCAGGAGCAGCGTGCTCAGCATGATGCTGAGCTGGAGCAAATGAACCACAGGGAAAGACAGTTTGCTTGGGCTCAGGACCAAGCTGACTCATGTCTGCTGCAGAGGGTCAGGGAGGTACTGGCTACCTTTCAGCGTATCTGGATGCTGCTCTCGTTTTGCTTAAAATGTTTACTAAAAGTGATGGTGCAAAATGCCATTGTTCATGTGATGGGAACATGTAGTAAGGAAAGGGAAAGCTGTACTCCTAGCCTGACTTTGGGGAGTGTGATATTCATAACAAGTGGAATAGCGTAAACAAGAAAGCTTAAAACCAGCTTACTGCAAATACCTCTGTAGGGACTGATAAAAGCAACCTCACGTAACATGTGGGATAAACCCCCAAAGGCAGTTAAAATGAAACATTTTCAGAAGCACTTTTCCCCTTTTTAATTTTCATTGAAATTTTCCTAGTTAGGCTTTTGTGCTGCAAAGCTCAACTTGTACATTTTTATAGCTGGCCACAAGATGCCTCCATTTCCTATTTAACACCAGATCTTCGTGGAGCCATCCTTTTGTCCTTGTCTGTGCTTGTTTGCTGAAACCCTGAGTGCTGGGTCCTTGTAATCTGACTTCTCACTGAAGTGAATGTCTGCCTTGGGTGCAAGAATTGGGAATGGGGACTTTGCAACATAGGGTTATAATTAGGGTTAAGGCAGAGCAGTCACATTTTGTAACACAGGGTCTCAACAGCTGGTCCCAACAAGCAATTTCTCTGCCACTGTCAGTTCTCCGCATCAGTATTTTCAGGGTCTTCAAGGGGTCCTTTTCCTTGCTGAAGGGGAGATAGTGCAGAGTTTGCAAAATGTGTCCAAAAAGCATAGCATTTGCCTTTTAACAGTGTCCAGTAATAAACCTGTGTGCCCCATGTGAAATGAAGATGTAGGATGTGCCGATAGATTTGTCATGGCAAAATCAGACCTCCTGACTCTGCTGCTTTGTAGACACAACTTCCTTTGTGCTGCTCTCAACTCAGTCATGTCTAGCCTCCTTTGTTAAGCTTTTCCAGAGCTGAGTTTTTGTGGTTATCACAGTAGTGTGGAATGGCTGCTTGTTCTTCCATGTGCTGCAGACAGCATGTGAACTGTGTGGTGGGCCAATGTGCCTCCTTCTGAAATAAAGAAATAAGATCCCCAGGACGGGGCTAAGCATTGGGGCTCCCTTTCCCCTTGAGTTTTCTCTTTAGTACAGCTTCCCTGTGGTGGGCTGTAGTTACCTCCTTCACTCTCTCAGGCGACAGGCAGCACGGAAGCTTTCCTTCAAACTTTAGCAAACGTTGAGGTGGGAGTCGCCTTCATTCCTCCTCAAAGGGGAAGGAATACTTCTTTAGCCAACAGAAGCAGCACAATAGCTCGTCAGCAGATGTGCAGGTGTCTGTGAGCTTCTGAAAGTGCCTGTAGTTGCTATATCAAATATGCCTCTGAAGAATGACGTTAAGATGGTATTTAAAGCTAAACAATGCTGATGTTCTAATTTGGGATGACTTAGCCTGGGGCTGGAGTGAAAACAAGGATGTGCACCCAGGTGTGCATTTGGGAGGCAGGTGTTTTGATCTTCCCCACCAATTTCTCTCTGTTTAGGTGTTTTACTGAATAGTGTTTTACTGAACCCTTTTTTCTGGCCCTGTGCTTTTTTCAGGGATTTGTTACCTAAATTGGGATTTTGAAATTGGAATTTTGAAAAAAGGTATGTGCTTTTATTTGGGACATTGTGACTGTATCTTAGATTTTTGATTTCAGCTCTACAGCTTCTTGTAGAGAGCAGTCAAGTATGAAATACCCACTGACCCATTTATTTGTGTCCTTGTTGATTACTGGCAGTTTGGCTAGCTAGGCAAATCAGCTCAGTGATTCCTGTTGTATGCTTTATTTATAGCATGCAGCTTTTTTCCTTGGTCCTGGAGTAGTGTGGCCCTCCTTTCAGCATAATAAAACATTGCTGGGCCAGAATGCCAGTAGGTATAAATCACCTGTGGGCACACCATTCTCCATAAATTCAGGGTCTGCTTGACTGATCATGCTGATGCCCTATCATTATCTTCTTCACTAGCAATTCATCATTGGCTGTGAAGGCAGCAAAGGGTAGGGGTTTTTGTGCGAGAAATTCATATTCTGTGTTTTCAACAGAAAGGTGTGTGTTACATTTTTCTTAAGGAAGCTTTTCTTATGCCTTATTACTCAGTAGGAGGTTTTCCAGGAGCAAAGAGGGGCTGTGTTTCTGGAAGTTGACCCTCCCTGAAGTGACTGCCAGTGCTCCCATTAAGCACAATGTCTCTTACAGCTGTTTCACTATCTGGAAGTACCTTATATATACTGAGGTAGGGGCTACAGTTGCAAATCAGCTCTGTGGCAGTAGTTACTTCATTGTGTTTATTTAAAAGGTTATTCTTGAAATGACCTTGGATTTTATATCTCTAATTGATGTGAAAAAATAGCATCTTGGGTATGATACATACTTTCCCTTAGGAATTAATGCTACATCAAGCTCTCAGAGCCACAAGTTTTGTTTCTTTCATCTATTATTGTTTTCCTGGCTTTCAGTCTTCTCTCCTGCTAACATAGTCTGCATAAATCTGGTTGAACACTAGTTCTCATTCTGTCTAGAGCTTTGCAGCATGTTTTCCTTATTGCCTAGAAGGATGAGTGAGAGCTGTCTCCTTTCCCTGTGAGGAGTGTTTATTCTCCCCATTCTGCTCCACTCAGTCCAGGGAATGAAAGGCTGAAAGCTGGTAACACAGTGTTACATCGCTCAAAAATCATAACGAAGATGCTTTGTTATTAGAAGGGGATTTGGGAATGGAAGTACTACCCATATCTGTTTCTGGGGTAGAGTTTCTAAGATTCAGGCTTTGCGTGCTCCTGTAGTTTGTAGACCACTAGTGCAAGAGCTAACTCTTCAGGGGTAACTGTGAGGCGTATAAATCACTGTGCAGAATGTACAAAAAATGTATAAACAGAAAATATGCCCCTATTTTGAATGGGTGTATTAACCTCTCAGATATGAAGCAGTTAGGTATTTTTGAGGAGTCTAGTCAGAAAGCAGGAGAACCAGAGGCTGAAGTCTCAAGACTATGGTATAAAATGGAAACAAACTTTCATTGTACTATAAGAATGGCCACTATTTTTCATTCCGTCCTCGTCTTGTCACAGGTCCCCTTAGGCTAAGTAATTTGGATTTCAGAAGAAGCTGAGATTTACTGTAACCTTAATTTCTTTAAGGTTATTTTCCTGAGGCAGATGACTAATTTAATGCCTTTTGTAGCATGTTAGAAGATATTGTTATCATTCAGTGCTTGATTTAACAATTCCAGGAGCTTATACTCCAGCAGCAATCTAGGGATCTTACATTAGAGACATGCAGAACTGTTTTTCAAAAATCTATTTCTAAGAGCTTAAAAGACAAACCTCAAGGATGTTGCTTCAATCAGAACTGCGTTCAGAGCTCTCATTAGGTTAGATATAAGGAAGATTAGGTTAGGTACAAGGAAGAAATTCTTTACTGTGAGGGTGGTGAGGCACTGGCACAGGTTGCCCAAATAAGTGGTTAATGCTCCATCCCTGGCAATATTCAAGGCCAGGTTGGACAGAGCAACATGGTCTAGTGTGAGATGAACCTGCCTATGGCAGGGAGGTTGGAACTAGATGATCTTAAGGTCCTTTCCAACCCAGATCATTCCACGATTCGATAGTTCCTGTCTTTTCCAAAGACTGACAGATCTGTTGTTGAAATAAGCAGGGGGTATTAGGACATCAGTTTTTGCATTGTGGCTTTAGGTTTCTGACCCGTTTGCCTGTTAGCTGCTCATCTTCTTATTCTTGCTGTGTTGCTGCTCCCCCTGCCGGCTTCACAAACCCAAGCCTGCAGCACAGTACTTGGAGAAGAAAAGGCTGGTTTTTCTTAACCACAATGTCCCTGGTTGCCAAGGTCCCTGAGCACATGCTTCATTTCTACATCTATGAAAACTCATGTTTATTCCAAAGGGGCTACTCAAGCATATTATGAGTGTCTGACTAGGCCGTCGACCTGGGCAGGATGAAAAGTGGCTGCAGTACAGTTGGTACAGGGAAAGTGTCATTGAATCTGTGTTTTTCCCTAGATTTTTACGTATTTGTGCAATTTATTACCTAGCTGAAATAGAAAGAGAAGCAGTAGAGTTCTCTCAAAAGGAGAAGGGCTTGTTCTGTAGCTCTCCAGGAAAGGCAGAGTTTCTCAGTTTGTTCCTATATTGTTCTTTGATAACTTACTTGACTGAAACTGTGATAGTTGTAGCTCAGTTATACAGGTCCTTGGAGAACTTAGCAACTCTGTGGGACTTCCCATTGGGACAGAATACCCCAGTGTAAAACCCATGTTTCCTTCTTTCACGGTTTAGTGTTTCAAAGCTAACCAAAATTCTTCTAACCTTTTTTATTGTGGATTTATAGGCAAAATTTTGTCTCAAATAAAAATTTAATCTGAGAGACAGTCCCTTAGCAGTATCTACTAAAATTGTTCTGTTATTGGCAGAGTCTCTTCTGAAAGGTACTCTGTTGCCATCATGGGATCGTTCCCCAGCAGCATTTAGAAATTACACTTTCTGTTTAAGGAAGTTGCTGCTGAACTGCCCAAGTAAGTGATATTCTTTTCTTTTAAGGCTACAGTCAAACATGAGCTCCTGACAGCATTTGACCACTAAAACCTTCGCAGCACTTCTTGAGGGAGCACAGACACCCAAGTGTCTTGGTTGGGATTCAGCTGGGGTAGTCACCTTCTGCTGGTCCACGTTTCTCCTGTGGTTTCAGCTCAGATAGGCATCACTCCTTATTTTCCACTCAAATTAGTTAAGCAATTGCAGTGTTTGATGTCCAGTATTGCTGACTTTCATTGGTGAAAGAAGTACAGAAAAGCATGATGCACCTTTTGCAGGGAGCAAGCGGTGACAGGCGGGCAGGAAAGGACACTGGGCTGAACTCCTCAGTCCTTGACACTTGCTGGCTGGCTGCAGGAGTCACAAAGCTCTGCCACAGTCACACAGCAAGGTGTTGTGTGGTGCACCAAGACATGTAAAACAACCTGCTTAGGATGTTGAGGCACCTTGAAGTTACAAACCAAAGCTTTCAACCACTGAAGCCTGTAGTAGCTTCTGGCCCATAATGTATAACATGCTGGCAGATGGGTGATCTTGCCAGCACTTCCCTGATGCTGTCACTGAGAGGACAGAATTTAGTGTTGCCCATTCCACATACCATGGAATAAGGCATCGAGGCAGGGTTCTCTGATTGTATGCTGCTTTTTGTGTTAGTAGGATGCACATTTCTGTGCTTTGCACCACAGTTGTCAGGCCTTGGCTAGGAACATTTATTTCCACTGCATTAAAGAAAGAAAGAAAGAATCTGGCACCCAGAAGCGGGCTTTAAAAGCACCACCAGATATTGCTGAAGTCTCGTTAAACTCTTGAGCGACAGCAACTCTGCAAATTGAAAGCAGCAGCTGTGGAAAATTTTAGCCAAGTGTTGGCACAGTGCTTAAGCTTTACATGATTCTCCAGGCCTTTAAGACCCAGCACCTTTGCTCTAGTGATATAAGACTTCCTTTTATTTTGTTAGCGCTTGCAATAATTAGGGGGTCATTTAATCGGCATTAGTCATAATGTCATGGATATTACACTGCTGAGGCAACTTGGGAGCTTGTTCAACCTCCATCTGTGCTGGTGGCCACATGGATCTGACCCCCTTTTCCTGCTGCTCTTTGGATTTCCCTTTGTAATTCCTTAATGTCAAGCGAAGCCCATGTGTTATCATCCCTAGCAAATTGTAGTGGTTGAGCAGCATTCAGGTGCTGCAGAAGGAAATGAGCACATTGTCCTCAGGCCTCCTTGCAGAACTAAATAAAGATTTACAGGACAAAAATAAAATGATGTAATGAACCTGACAGAAATGGGATGGTAACTGGAAGGTATTAAAAGGCAGGAACACGCAACGTTATTGAACTGATAGCCTGAGTTTAACAATCAGCAGATAAACCTGCTAAAGTCAACATTGGCTTTGGCAGCTTAAGACATTAGAAATACCCTGAGCACATGTGCTGTGACTACTCATTAAGGCGTAAGTGAAAGATTGCTGTCTACTGGGTAAAGCATTTATACTGCAGGAAACAGATTAAGTGGTGTTTTAATATGCAGGAAAAGAAAAAGTGGTAGCTTAAAAGCAAAAGCCAAAACCCCCAAACAAACATTATTTGCCTTGGCCTGGGTGAGAAACAGCTGTAAGATGTATTTCACATGGCTAATAATGGGGAATTAATTGCAGTCAAAAAACACATACTGCCCAAAACAAATTATGACACATAGCACATATTTTTTAATGGATAGCTTAGGGGTTTTAAGAATTTTTTCACACATTAATAGAGAAACCAGAAAGATGATAGTCTCAGTTGTTAAAATCTGGGAAAGGCTCAGAAAACCTAATTCCTTACAGAAAAAAACACTTTTCCAAATAGATTCTGTGTTGCCAAACTACCCCCACAGGTCCATCTTCCTTAAAGGTAAACCCTCTCTTTTCAGAAGAGAAGCATGTCTTCCAAATCTCAGCTATGAACTACCCTTAATGAGATCTTTAATTTTATTTGATGCCCAGTTTAGCTCCATCCCCATATGCAGAATATGATCTGAATTTATTTCTAGATATTTGAATTCCAATTTTCCCAAATTATTTCTGGACTTAACAAAGTGGAAATATTGTGCACTATTTTCACAGCTGCGCAATTTGCATTTGGTAGCTGAAAGCTTGCAAGAACAGCAGCTGGAAGTTGGGTACTGAGGAACCCAGACCTGGATCTGTGCTCTCAGTCCTGATGGCAGAGTATCTTACCTAGGATGTAACATTGTGCATTAACATGAAATTCGGAAAGAAGAGCTGTGGCTTTTGAGTTGCAGTGAAGGAACTGAGAAAAGTAGAATTTTTCTTACCCACTTAGGAAACATATTTCTTAGAGTCTATCATTTCTTTATCATGAAATATATTTCATTACAGTATAAATATAAACAAATGCACTAGATATGTGTAATCAGGGTTTGTTTTTTCAAAATGTCCTGATTTTAAAACAGCTTGCCATTTTATCTGAATTTAAAAGGCCATCCATGCTATTATAGTCCTTTTGGCCAAACCACACAGTGTTTAACTGAAATGTATCAGTGTAACAGATGTGTGTTATCATCATTATGGCCTTTTCACTCACAATATTGCTATCTAGCCAAATGCTCCTTATACACAAATAGACATGACTTACCTAAATTGAAACGTTTAATTGAAAAATATCAAGTTAACATCAGAGTCAGCATGGGACTAACACAGAAATGGTTCTTCATCTGATGTACTAAAATGTCAGTGTTTCAGCCTAGTAGTGAATAGGAGGGGATGGCTGCTGGACCACTGGGTGCTGACGATATCATAGTGTATTGTTGGGTTGCTTTTATTTGTAGAGCTAGCAAACAAAAAAGAGCAGTTGTTTTAAAAACAATCTATTCCACTACAGAAAAGGGTCAGTTTCCCACCAAAATGTTTAAATGCTACGTGCTACCAATACAGACAACAATTATGTTCATTGTCTGTTGAGTCTTGGGTTCTGAACTTTGGTTAGGCTTTTCTGCATTACCTGAAGAATAAATGGAATGAAACAAAAAGTGTAATCCCTGGTAGGACATTCACTGTCCTGTTCGTGTGGCAGCATGCAGATGGGTTTATCTGTGAAGACTGGTTAAGGTATAGTAACACTGTTTCTAACAGGTATTTGAGTCAGAGAATTAGAGTCCCCCAAAAGCTGTTTGTGCACAGAGCTCTCACACTGGGTTTAATTCTTTCTTTTGTCACTTGTTGGTAATTCATCATTTACTTACAATAAGCAAAGGAGTTATTAGCTGTATCAACGACATGGTCTCCAAAAGACTGCTCAGGTATAGGAGCGCATAGTTGTTGCCACATAATGATGGAAACGAAATTTAGTTTTCAGTTAATGTAATGGACTCCTAAAACCTGCTAAATCAGGGTTCATTTCCTTAAATATCAACATAGAAACTCAGTAGTTGGGTATGTGAGGCCAAAAATGCAAGCAGCTTAAATTCGTCACATTCAACTTAACTCAGAGGAAGGGCTGTCCCAAGACTTGCTTCTTGGCACGGCCTGCCTGTTCACATGCTGCTGTTTCCATTTGAAACCGCTGAAGTATAGAGGCAGGCAATTACTGCCAACCAAGAAATTAATACTAAGTGTAAGAATTTCAGTGTGGCATTTTAGCCTTATCTCTGAATCGGCTTTCATGGTTACTAACTAAATAGTGTGTGTGGTCATAACCTGTTTATTTTACACCTGTAGTTAAACCTGGCCCCAGCTGTAAACTGAGGTAGTCTTTTGAGGTCATTGGGTGCCTCTGGCATAACATCTTGTTAGCATGTATTTGTGTGCAGGATGGGGCCTGGCCCTCCATGGGAGCTCCATGTCTTCTGCACCCAGCTTTTTGATTTTCTGGAAACTCTGGTTGTGTTTTCACACTCATCTCCATTTCAGCAGGGCACTCATACTCCGGCGATGTGGACAGCTCTGTTGAGACAGCTCCAGAGGAGGTGGAAGCACAGGAGCTAGAGTCATCTGACGAGGCCGATAAACTGAGCAAGGTGAGAAACTTTCATTTTCACATGACAAGGAGTGAAAGCAGGATGCAGTCACAGCTGATGTGCTGCCTTCACAGCTGCACATGATCAGAACATCTTTCCTGGGAAAATGTTAATTTTACTTCAAGGTGTTTACAGATAATACTGAGTGTAACAAATTATGGCTCTGATTATGGTACATCACTGTCTCTTAAGCAAGACTACTGCCCTTTTTTCAGGGTTGGTTTACTTCTTTGGTATCTTGTGATAATATTTCCACATAGTTTTAAATAGACTGGTTTATTACCTCCTTCACCAGAGCAGGGCAGCTAAACTAATAGATCAGGTGCATTACTATGATTTCTTATTCTTTCTTGATCTCTAAACATAGGAGGAGTATAAGTTAAACAGTACTTCCTTAAATCAGTAGTATAGCACACATGCTATTTTTTAAATGCAAAGTAATTATAGCCAATCTACCTTAAATTGAAGAAAACCTCTCCAATTACAGCTAAGAGGTTGTGCAAATGGATTGTTAATTGGCATCTATTAAGGGATGGGGTTTGCAGTGTTTGGTAGTCTGCACTTGCTCTGATGCTGAGGGACTTTACAAGGCATTAAGTGTGATGATCAAGTGAGTTTATTTTAAAGACACTGATTGCTTTTAACTGTCTGTTGCACAGGTGATGGTGGGAGCTTACAGCTATTTTTCTATGGAATGAATGATGTAATGAGAATCAGTTGTCAGCCAGTCTGTGCTTTTATAGGTGTGGGTTTTTTTCCTCAGCTCTTAACTAAAGTGTCTTATAGTGAGCTCTGAGCTGATCCCTGTGTTATTCCACTTGTCATTGTAGCAAAAGGAAGGAAAGGACCTCAGCCTCCTGTTTCCTGATCTCTTATGTCATGCTAGCCTGTAGTTTTGTCTTTGATAGCCAGACAGTGGAAGTCAGATAACAGAAAACATTCCTATGCATGAAATAGATGCAGAAAAGGTGAATACTTGTACAGTTTGTTTCCAGGTTTTATTACAGAACTTTTTCTTGTAAGTATAAAGAATTTCTTCTTCAGTAGGTGAAAGAGTTTGTTGATACTTTGGGATTTTTAACTGTAAATATGTGGAATTTTCATATGCTCTGAAAAGAGTCTCTTCTGCTGAAGCTGTGGAAGAACACTAAACATAATACATAGCTGCTTGGAGAATAAGTGTTCTTGCTGTGTTTTCTGTAGCTTTCTATTTCTGAACTGTGCGACAGGCTGTGAGGTTCCATTTTGCATCTTGCCTCCTGGATCTTCAGAGTTGTAATTGCCTGAAGCAAGGCGTAAGGATTACATGATTAGCTCTGTGGCTCAGCAGATTTAGTTAAACTGAGAAATGTGCATTAGCAGCTCTAATGCTTAATATTTGTATATTGGAAGAGGAATTTGTAACTCTTAACAAGCCTCGGTTTCCACTGAGAGGAACATCTTTCTGTAAATGAAATGTTGATAACAGTATGTGCTTCCTTTTAAAATTCAGAAATATTTCTAGTTTTGTTTATGCAATACAGAGGGGAATGAGGCATTTTATTTTGTATTCTGTTTGTTATGAGACAAACTGCTTTAAATGGTCGTCCATTAAAAAAAAGGACACGTGTATGTGTAGTATATGTAAAGTGCTTAATTTGGCAAACTGGTGAATGCTGCTGTCCCAGTTCACATAGAAATGCTCTGTACTAAGTGGGCTTTCTCTCTGGCTCCTCACTAACAAAAGCTACAGAACCCCCCAAATTATTCTGCAATGCTTATATTCCAGTATATTGTAAAGGAGAAGAAGCAAAAGCTCAGTGAATGGGAAGGTTTTCCTAATCCCTCTGTTTCCCTTTGTGCTTGGGAAAGCTGATGTACCTGGAGAGTGGGGAGTCTGTAATACATGTGTTTCCATGGGAAGTCACCACCCGGCTGGTAGGGCAAGGAAAAAAGCAAAGGTGTTTTCCTGTCCGTGCACGGCCACACCTTTCCATGCTCCTAGGATTATGGTGCAGAAGATTAAGCTGATGTCCTCAGTGCTGTTATTTTCGTACATGGGAAGTGAAACACTCTGTCCTCATACCACCAGGAGGGGCATGTTCCCCTCTTTTGCCATTACCACCACAGCGCCTGGTCTCTAAGATGGTGGAGTTCAGGGAAGGCTTTATCTTCTGCCCTTCTTGGCAAAAGCAGGGTAGGAGAGGAAATCCATTTTAACAACATTGGAGCCTCCCAGCTAAGAGCACAGTTCCCCTTCTTTCAGCGCAGATGCAGCATTAGCAGCTGAAGATCCAAAAATAGCGTTTGGGTTGTCTTCTGCCTTGTGATAGCATGATCCTGAGGCAGGGCTTAATCCTGCAAACACCACCGCTCCGTGCTGTGGTGCTGGTGGACTGCTCCTGCCTGCAGAGCACTGCAGAAGAGGAAAGCTCTGAGCTTCTCTGAGGAAACTTCCCGGCTTTCCAACCAGCAAAGCGATCCTAGGGGAGAGTAAATAATTCATGGGGAAAGGAGAGGAATGCAGCACTGCAGGTCTCTTTCATCTGCTCCTGTAGCACGGGCTGGGTAGGCTTTTTGTGAAGGTAAGCTCTGTGAAATCTTACCGGAAGCTGGGCTTGGGTCCCTTCTGACTTACCTGTAGCTTTCCTATGTAAGTGATAGGTGGATGTGTAACACAGGAGATACTGGAACGTGCCTTCTTTTCCCCTCCTCCTCCTTCCTAGCTCTTTCCCTTCCCCCAGCCCAGCATGTGTGCACGTGGGTGTGTGTTTCCTTGTAGAGGTGCATTTGTTTCTTAATCTGCAGAAGTCACCAAGCTGTGGATGGTGGCGAAAGATTTGGAGGATGCACCAGCAGCTCTGAGGATTCCTCCTTTTTCTGGAAGTCTTATGTATATCCTAAAGACCTGATCTAGAATTTACTCATCCATCACTATTGTCAAAGTAATTATTACATATATGTGTGTGTGTGTGTGTGTGTGTGTGTAAAAAACAAGCAAAAATGAGATGTCTGTAAACTATTCTGATAAAACACTAGAAACCCATTTCCAAGGTGAGTTGAGATGTCAGCAGTGCAGTGGTGTGGGGTAGCTGTTGTTCCATTGAATTCACTCCTTATCTAATTTCATGATGCTTTCCCTGTGTCAGACAGCCTTCCCAGGTATGGTATCTCTTTGGCTGAAATCTGTGTGATCAGTAGCAAGCAGGTATGCTTTTTGGGTGCAACTCTTTTTCTTTAAGCCATGCAACTGGCAGTGGCCTGAGTTGTGTTCCCACTTGCTTCAGCTCTGGGGTCGGCTCCTGTTTTTCCTTTCTCTTCTCATTTCCTGTGGGAGCCAAGATGAGTATTGACCTAGGAAGCAGAATCGGGGAAATGTGGCCTCTATGCCACCTCTTCAGGCTTGTTTTCTTCTAGCATGTGAATTCAAGTTTCAGGCTGTTTATGACATCTGGATGGTATCCCTCTGTCAGTCTTTAATTCAACAGAATATTGGAAACATTTCATAGCAGAGTCATTTCTTAAGTGGTTACTTGCCTCTCTGGTGACCTGACTGTTTTGGCCATTTATATATTGTAGAATAAATTGAGATTCAAAGGAGATACTCAGTTTTCAGGGTATATGTGTAAACTCTTAATGTTGCAGGTTACTGAAGGCTAAAATAGGTGTTATGTTGCATCTCAAGATCAGTCTTTGTGCATATTTTTTTCCTGTAATGGTCCTTTGAATTTAACTGAGGATGTGTTTAAAAACTGTCATCAGTTAAAATACTGCAGGACACTCATTTCTCCCTGTTTCTAATTAAAGACATCTGCTTCTTGCAATGAAAACAAATTACCTTGCAGCACTTGTGGCTGGGGGAGCGCTCTGGAATGGGCTGTGTGTGTACATGCTTATAATATTTGGAGGTCTTTTTTTTATTCAGCGAAAATAGGTCATCTTCTCTCTGCTGCATTATTTAAGACCAGAATTAAGTCTCAAAACCTTCAACGTGTTGCAATAGATGTGAAAGGATTAAAACAGGGATTTGAGGGCTGTGTTCTCCAGCAGTGTAACTGGCTTTTTTAAGTTCTTTCAGTTCTTCACCTCTGTCCCTTCAGATGTTTAATATTCTACGGCAGTGCCATTTGTAGCCAGTCGGCTCATGCTCAGCCACAGGCAACAGACATTTATATTCCCAGGCTGCCTTCACCTCTGCTTTGCTGCGTTTCAGCCTCTCTGCTGAAGTTTTGCTCTTAATGAGCCTATGACAAGCGGTGTTGAGTTCTCAGCTTCGACCAGTAGCTGGCTCTTAATTCCAGCTGATGTGGTGAGCTAACAAGGCCGGCAGCAAATGACACATGCAGAAGAGCTTTGCTTAGAGAAATATTGTCACTGCCTTTCCTTATTAAAATGCAGCCATCTTTTGTGTTGTGTGCTGTGTAAGCAGCACAGAGTATCTGTCGAGTGGGGAAGCCTTTTGGATCAGCTGAATATGTGGAGAACTGGGATTTTGCTCCTAGATGAGTGACAGCTCTGGCAATACTGCCCTTGCAGCGATGTCGGCTCTTTGGAGAGTTAACCGTAAACTCAAGACTGAAAGCGCTGGGAAAGCTGGTGACTCTCTGTACCGTATGCTGTATTTGGTGAGCAGATCTACTGTGCAATATGACTAGTCTAAGTAATTAGCAGTTAAATGAATTCTCATGTTTAATTTTCAGGCTATAAATTTGAGGCTGAGCTGTATATACCCTGTAGAGGCTTTTTGTCATTACGGAATGTCATTAGCAGTCCTGGCAATGCATGAAAGGATACAATTTGTCTGAGTTTTGTTTGGGAGATCAGTACCGCTTAGAGTTTGTTATCCGTGGCAGAACAGAGGTGATGCATGCCATTCAGGGGGAGTCTGCCTGATGCCCAGGCACCCGTATGTCTTTACACAGTAAGTGCAAGAGAAAATGGCACTTGGCTTTCAAAGCTATAGGGCAGGCAGCCAAAACTCCCTACTTTGGGGAGCACCAACATGCTCGATGAGTTTAAGGACTTGTTCATCCTGCATAGAGAGGATGTGAGTTTAGATTCTCAGCTGAGCCCCCTGCAGAAGAGGGGTTAATGTACTTGCAAAATAAACTTAAGCTTTACAGCCCTGTTTTGTCAGCTCTCCATCTCATTTTAAGGTTGCTAATTGGAATCACTTGCAGAATTGTGCCTAAAGTGTGATGCTGTAATTCTTCTAGAGAAATCCTGGTTCAGTGATGCCATTGTCACAGCTGCCAAACAGATCTGGTACTGGGGAGATAAAAGGATCTGTTTCTGTTCCAGACCTTTCCTACACTTTTTTTGCTTTTTCTAGGAAAACAGGGAGGTAGAGGCTTTTGTCAATACTGCGTGAGAGTTTTCATCAAAACAGCAGTATTCTGACCTTCCCTTGCTGTAATATGCATCTGCTTCCTGTCTAGAAATTGATTTTTTTGTTAAGGTAAATACAAGGCAGATAGGATGAGTTTCAGGAATGAAACAAGACAGTTGTCACAGATGGAGTCATGGGCTTTGCTCAAAGAGAGAAGCAATTATATTGACACAAAATAGTAAGTTAACAAAGTGCAACAGTAAATGCAACTGGTTTAACAAGATTTGCTAGCAAGATATGCTTGATTATTTACTGCATAGAGGTCAGGGTCAGACAAAACAGTCAGGGAGAACCTCCCCTTTAGTAGTGAGGTTCAGAAAATACCCTCTTGCTTTCTAAACTCCGATGCAGCTAGATCCAGAGTTAGTCCCAGACTTGGTCAATGGTTTATGTCTAAAGAACTATGTATGTGCAATCAATCCTCTATGCCACTTAGCCACAATGTCAAAATTTAGCATGCTATTAATCACTTACTGAGAATCTGTTGCAGCAAGGAGTCTCTCAACCTCAAGGAGTAACCTTGAGAGCTGTCCTCAATCAAGGGGAAATCCTGGCTTGCAGCCTGCTGCCATACAGGAAAGCTCAATGGGCCCTGGGCTATCCACTATTTATAGAGTAAGGTGATTGACTTATAGTCATATTTGCATACCAGCAAGACATCTGGGTCACCCTTCCAGAGAGCCCTTGGCTACTGTGTTGCCCACAAGGTCCAGAGTAAGCAGGATGCAGCCATCACAACCCCCCTGGTTGTTATGGCTTAAGCCAGGGGTGGACAGGCATACAGCCACAACAGTTTGAATGAACAAGCAAGAGAATGGGCTCCTGGACGCTGTTGTGCTGGAGGCTTTTTGTCTGTCCCAAGAGTGTCAGGTCAGTAAAACTTGGGAAATAACAAAAAGATGTGAAGGCAGAGCTTGGTTGCTGCTGGCTGGAGCTTGACATGGCCGAAGTCAAGGAGTGGTTTATTAAGTGTGCAGAAGTGGAGACTTTAAAAGTCTTATCCACTTGCTTTTTGGCACATGCCTTCTGGAGCAGACTGCATGCCTGTATGACAGTTATCCAATTTTCAACTACTTGTTAGTATTTAGCTGGTGTTCCATAGTGTAAGTGGGTTTTCGCACTCTCTTTCTGGGTGACCCATCTTTCCCTGCAGTTGAAGAGAAACTTACTGCAAGTGCATGCACAGTATGGTGAGCTGTCTGCAAAGTATCAAACATGAACTGCTTAAAATACTTAGTTTATTTTTGGACTTTGATTCCATGCTGTGTTTTAGATGAATAAAATTAGTTATAATGTACATTGGCTCTTAAATATTATTTCACAAAACAGTTGCAACAAAGTGAAGCATTTTTCAGCTTGCATATCCTGAGCCTCTGCAGGTTCAGATTAACATATATTAATTGTCAGCTCTTTATCCTGTTCCAGCAGAGCAGGTAATTTAGGCAGGGTGAAGTTTTTTGCCTATGCTGAAGCCATGCTTTAACCTACTGAGCTTTGTGGATTTGGAGCTGTTGGGATCAAAATCACACCTGTTGAAATCTAATACTTAAGAGTACAGTGAATACAGGAGGAATCATGCTGAGAAATAAAGGAATTGCTTTGAGTAACAAATCTGAGTCCACAGCGGCACATGTCATTACCAGAAGCTGAGCAAGTTGGAAATAGGCTGGTTCAAATCGCTGCTTCTTCTTGCCATCAACTTACAATTTCTTTCTTCCTCATCAGAGTTAAACCTCAGATACTGAAGATTAATATTTTTCCAATAATAAACAGTGTCCAAGAGGCATTTTTTTATAAACAGTCAGTTACAATTAGTTTGTTGCTAACACTTGTGTCCTCAGGAATATTATCCTTTGCATGATAAGCATCTTTACTAATATGCCTTGGAGTGGTACACTCTGATGAACATTTACAACCATTAAGATACCTTTAAGGAAAGCAACTGTATTATGGCAGGAAATCCTCTACTTGTCATGAGCATGGTTAATGCTCCTCTTGGGCTTCATGGCATTGTACGTCCACTGGGAAGGAAAGATGGCTTTGCATGAGCAGACTGTGCAGCTTAAAAAATGCAGAGATTTTCTCAGCACTGGGTCATCACTAAGGTGTAGGGTTGTGCAGGTTCTGGATGAGGTTGTTGCTACCAGCTGGAGGGTGGGAGTGATTTCCCAAGGGTCACGGCTCTGCCTCCCACCTACGAGGTGATGATGGGGTTTTGCATTGTTTTGGATGTTATCTCTCTGCATATTCTCTGTCTGAACAGGCTCATTTTGAATCTGTTATTTCAGTATGAATTGGTAGCTATGGAGGCAGTGCTAGGAAGTCACTAAATCTGGATTAAGATACCATGGCAGCATTAGACACAGAAGGTTGGAGAGGCGTGACAAAGTGCAGTAGCTCTTTTCCCTCCCATGCTCCCTCCAGGTCTCTGGGAGGGATGGAGACAAGGACAGCTGCTGCTTTGGCAACTCTGGAAGCCTGGGGCTGTTGTCACTGACACCAGAGACTATACCTGCTCCAAACTCTTCAGCATAACAGAAGACATTATACTGTGATCAAAAACCAGGAGGTGAAGAGAGGATAACTGTCTTTATATATAGACAGCTGATGAAACATTAAAGAAACCACCTAGATGTAGCAGCTCTGAAAAACCGGACTTACTGGGAAGAAATTCACCCTGCAAAGCTTGTTTCCAGACACAGAACAGATACACAGTTAGTTTCCCAAAGAGCTTGCATTTGAAGCCTTGAGAGGCTTTGGTTCCCCAGATGGCTCTGCTTCCCCTAAAAACAGCTTAAACTGTTTCTTTCTTCCTGTTGTCTCCTTGGTTGTGTTGACACAGGACTTTTGCAAAGTAGATTAGGGAACTGGCAGAGGGTTGGGGTGTGTGTTTTATTTGCACGGTCATTTTTGGTTCCATTCTTGAGCCTTGTTTGTTGATTTCAATCTTAAGTGCTGGACAGCTTATTTTAATTAAAGTTGATGCTTATCTGAAACCAGGAATGTTATTGAACAGCACTTCACTTAACTTGAGTTGTGCAACTCTTCCCACCACCCCCTTCCTGAGTCCCCAGTCACTTAGAGATAGGATAGACAGATACATGAAATGATGTGTGTACTTCTGGACTTTGGCACCTGCTAAAAAGCCCCAGCCTGCAACTGCTTAACTGCAAAGGCTTCTCAGCTCCATTGTTCCTATAGGTCTTACTTAAAATATTACTGCTGGTCTTTCCTCTTCCTTCTTTTTAAAGAGTACAGAGCAGGTCGCTGCTTTCTGTCGCAGTCTGCATGAAATGAACCCTTCTGATTCAAGTGCTCATCCTCAGGAATTTACAGGACCCCAGCTGGCCACCATGAGACAACTCACAGATGCAGATAAACTGCGAAAGGTTATCTGTGAACTTCTCGAGACGGAGCGCACCTATGTCAAAGTAAGGGATCTCAGTGTGCTGTTTTCAGCCTACTAATATTTCTCCTTCTGGAAAATTTAGTTAGTTTCTTCTCTAATACTTCAGATTATGTTTCATGCATGTATCTCTCAATTAACTTACTATTTTAGGGACACATAGGAGAATTAAATGTAATTTAAACATCTGAAAAAAGTAGGCTTTCCAGATTCTTAATGCTGTCATTTGAAATTACTTAGGTGGTGTTCAAAGGAGCACTGCTAGGTGAGATCCAGTATTGATTTTCGAAATAAAACTGTGTAAAGGTTTCCTTTTGCTACCTTAAATTCTGTGAAATCTAATTATTTTGTCTTACGCGCGTAAGGGAGAAAATAATAGATTAGGTAAATGGTGATCTTTGCTACTTCAGTAAATATTCAAAGGCAGTTTGTTGTACCAACATGGGAGACTTTTTCTGATTTTTTAGGACTTAAATTGTCTAATGGAGAGATACCTGAAGCCTCTACAAAAAGAAACATTCCTCACACCAGATGAGGTATGTTAATACCTGTTTATCTTTTTGCTAGATAGCTTATGCACACCCCTCTGTTTCACCCATCCCTCAGCTTGACTTGCTTGTCTGAGCAAGGGCTATCAAGACATTTTGAATTCTATTTTAAGATACTAGATTGAGTAGAATATAAAAGTATTGCTCAGTAATGTACAGTCTGTAGGTTTGTTGGCTGGGATTTTTTTTTACACTGGTATCACACTGATCATACAATTGGACTGAGAATTACCAAAGATCTAGAAAATGTGATTTAGCTGCAGTGATACTTTCAGCATCTTGCTTTTTTGTTTTGTTTGTTGTGGTTTTTTTTTCCTTACTAGCTGGACGTTCTCTTTGGGAATCTGACTGAAATGGTAGCATTCCAGGTAGAGTTCTTGAAAACTCTTGAAGATGGAGTAAGGCTGGTTCCAGACCTGGAAAAGCTTGAAAAAGTTGAGCAATTTAAGGTAATCTCACTGTTTACATTCTGAGTAGTCCTTTAACAGTCATCATGTTACTTCTCTGACTGCTGTCACTGTTAATGTAAAAACCTACATCTGCTTACTCAGGAATAATTTTTAGTGAATACTGGCGCTGCTTGGAAAACATACTGCTACAATTGCAGTTTATGCCACATTTAGCGATATAGAGCACTGGAAATCTGTAACACCATGTGCTTTTAGATGCTACTCTTGCCCTTCTGCCAGATTTCACGTCTCAGGCCATTAGGAAAAGGTAGAACTGGGAAGTTCCATAAAATATTTGTTCTGACAAGTCTAATGTAGTAGTTCAGAAGCCCACTAGAACTGTGAATTGAATTCTGTATTTGGGCTTTTGATGTATAGCAAAAATGTATGGCAGATAGTTTCAACTATCAGTAGTTGTGCATCAAATGTAAAAATGTAAACTAAAGATATATAAACTTAATTTAAAAACCGTGTGGAAACAGATTTTGCAGTGATGTACTGAATTTATGGCAAGTAGCTAATACAATGTTTTGACTTTGGGGAATTTTACTCTTTCTTTGAGCACTCACCTTGGTAGAGGACAGGATGACTTGATTCATAATAATAACTCCACTAGGATTGCTCTTCAGCTAATACACAGCCCTGGAAGAACTAGTGAAAGAATTTGTCTTTTTGTGCATGTCTGGCTTTGCCATCAGGTGCTTATTTTAAAATAAGCAGCAGTCATGAATGCTGCCCTCGTGTAACTAGAACACAGCCTTTGTATTGCAGGAAATGTGCCCTTAATTGAGAGCACAGAGACACTTTTTTAGTGGATGAAGCCTCTGTGCTTTGAGCTTTGAGAGGGGAGTGTGAAAGTGCCTCCTTATGGAGAAAACTGCCTTCTGAGTGCTGCTGCTTTCACCTCTTTCTATAAGAAGGGCATCAGCTTCATTTTGAGTTCTGTCCTGTAGGTGTTGTCTCAAGAGCATTGGGCAAAATGGGATTTCAGAGCTTCATTGTTTCAGTTCTGCAGTTTGCTTCCCTCTGCTGACTACAGTCAAGCTGCCTATGTGTTGTCTCACCCCCCTTGCTCCATATTGTCTTGTTCCTAAGTGGGCAGGAGACCAAATGTTTGATTGTGGCATAGACATCTTAGAGAAAGATCGTGTTTGTGCAGAGGGTAATAGTCTTGCATGCAGCTTCTTAGTATCTTTATCCATTACAAAGTCAGATACATCCAATCCTTTCTGTGGTTTCTGGTCATTACTTAAATCAATAAGGTTTTGAGGTCAAGCATTTAAATGCAGTTCTGGAGCTGTGATCCTAATTCCCTCTTGGAGTCAGTGGTATCTCTAGATTGATCCAACTGGAACTGGGCTAATGATGTTAATCATGTAGCCTGAGTCCAGAGGCCAAGGCTAGGCCTGTTGTTTGCTAGATAGTGTGAAAACACTCTAAAAATGCAGTGTCCTGTCATTCAGAAGACCTGGCAGAAGGGAAAGTAGCTAACTGGCTTTCATGTGCTTTTTTTCCTAATGCCTTTTTTGTTGTTTTGTTGTTTGTTTGTTTGTTTAAATCCTAGAAAGTGCTATTTTCCTTGGGTGGATCCTTTCTATACTATGCTGACCGGTTCAAGCTGTACAGTGCCTTCTGTGCCAGCCACACAAAAGTCCCCAAAGTACTGGTGAAAGGTAAGAACCACGTGCCGGACAGACATACCTGGGCATAGAGAGAGATGTGGTAGCAACTTGTTGGTTTAGGCTGGTGCAGGCTGTCCTTGTGGATGATGAGAGGTGGCTACTATGCCCCAAACCATGCAATTTGCAAGGGTGAGGAATGGGGGCACACATGTGCCTGGTTGCTTTCCAAGAGCCTTCACAGTAAGGAAGAGCATTTGGCTTGAGAGGCTGCAGAGAGCTCTGTGCTGAGGGTGTTCTTGGACCACCTTCGATGTAATAGTACCCAAGTGGCTCATAAGAAGAGGTCATTCACCTCATGTGTAGGTTCCAAACCCCCTCCCCACACACGTTATTTTATTCTCCCCTGACATGTTTAGTTTCTTTTCAGTCATGTGTGGGGTGGGTGGAAAGATTTCTTAAATGGGCAATGTGGTGTGTGCTAAAGGATCTCTGTGTACTTTGGAACCAGTAGTGGTGACTCTTGTAAAGACCTCTGGATCATCCTGCAGTTTGTGCTGTGAATCCCACTGAAGCTCTGGCTGATGTGGTTGAATGCTGATACCCACTAGGAAAGATCAGCCCGGGAGAATGTTTTATGGGAGCTGTCTAAATATATTAACTTCACTATGCTCTGTCTCCCCTCTATTTTTCCTCTGACCTTTGTTCCGATTTGGCTGAGAAGCTCTGTCCTAGCAGAGCTTGGCTTGCTGAGATGAAGATAAGTGAACTGTGGTCTGGCTTATAAATGCTCATGGGCCTCCTTGCCTTGGAGTGAAGCTTTTTCCCCTCTGAAAGTTAATCTCTTGGAGTTAGCAGTGCTTCATGCAATTCATTTTTGGCCAAGACATTAAATAAACAAATGGTTCCAGTTGTAGGAGCAATGTCATTAGGGAGGAGATCCTATTTTTTCAAAGAACATCTGGATGCCTGACAGTCAGAATTTTTGGAGTTTGGTTTAGTTTCTTGGTTGTTTGGTTTTTTGTTTGGTTGTTTTTTTTCTGTGAACATTTTTATTTATTTTTTTTTTTCATTTCTACTTACAAATTTTTATTTACCATGCTGCAAAGAATACTTGGCAGCTCTGTGGAATACATGAATAAATGATTTGTTGCTAGTCACATCCAGGCTTTCTTTTGGCATTTTGTTAGACCTTAATGTTAACGCTGTAGACTAGGTAGATGAGGTTGGTTCGCTTTGCTTTGCTTTTTCATTGCTAACTGTATTTACAAATGAGGAATGGTTATGTTTGAATTATGGCACAAACAAAACTCGACATTTTATTCCAGTGATAAATCTGGATAAGCCTGGGAGTGTATTCCAAGTGTAATTTTGTGTCCTCAGATGATGTGCAGGTGGCTTTTGAATTTGAAACTGAAGTTGCTTTATTGAAATCAGGTGACTGTCTGCAAAAAACCCACCCAACCTTGGTAGAGAACATGGCCCTAATAAAAGCAATTGTGTGGAAATGTTCCTGCAGTGAATAACTTTGTCTAAAACAAAGCCACCTTCTCCATACTTCTCTCCCTATGTTTAAGTTTATGCTCCAGTGGAGGGAGCAACAGCAAATATGGTACTTTTATAAATTCAGTAGCAGTCAGATAGAAAAGATGATAGCAATCAGATGTCAAGTCTACCTGTGCTCTGAAATACAGTATACTATCAGATGTTTGCTCCCTGCTGCCTCCATACTAGCTCTTGATTTTTGTTGTTCAATGCTGCATTTTAAGGTTTAATGAGATAACAGTAACCAAACTTGCCAGACATATCTGTCAGGCCAGACTCATGAGTATTGATTTCTTAAAAATATCCAATTTGAGCCTTTTCTTAAAGGAAACAAATGATAAAACATAATTCATGCTACTCTAAAATAGTTACAAGGTCAACTCAATTTTCACTATCCACAGATATACTATGGGTAGTCTGTGGATAGTGAAAATAAAATCTGTATGTATTGATACAGTAGGTGGGTGCCTGCTGTTAAATCATAAGTAGTATATCTGTGGCAAAATTTCAGTAACTTAAAACCTGAAGTGCATAAATCCAATACTGTAGACGTGATAAATCTGCACTTCCTTGCAAAATGTTTCTGTATATATGAATTTAAAGCTTGAAAAGTCACTTTATCAGAGCAGCTTTTACAGTTTTTGATTTATCCAATTGCTTCATTTTAATCTTCCAGCTAAGACAGACACCGCTTTCAAGGCATTTCTGGATGCTCAGAATCCTCGACGGCAGCACTCCTCCACACTGGAGTCTTACCTCATCAAGCCCATCCAGCGGATACTGAAATACCCTCTCCTGCTGAAGGAGCTCTTTGCTCTGACTGATGTAGACAGTGAAGAACATTATCACCTTGATGGTAGGCAGCTAACCTAAGTTGCTTTTCCCTGTATAACTTCTGATCTGTAGCCCTTCACCTCCCCCCTCTTCCTCTCGGAGGCTTAAAAATACATTTTTTTTCCTCCTCTTTCTTCTAGTGGCCATAAAAACAATGAACAAAGTTGCCAGCCACATTAATGAAATGCAAAAAATCCATGAAGAATATGGGGCAGTGTTTGACCAACTTATAGCAGAGCAAACAGGGGAGAAAAAAGAGGTAATGTGATGAAATTTAAGAGAAAAAGGTTGTTAATTTGATGCCTGTAGCATGAATGTTAAATTATATCAAACATTTACCTTTTGTGCTGTTTCATTTAAGGGGATCCTGGTGTAAAAGGGTAAATCCCAATCCAATTCAAAAACTGTTTTTCCATGTACGATTCAGCAAGTGGGACCAATCTAAAGAAGCAGTGGGTTAATTCACCAACATGAATTAAGCAATGTTGTGCTTGAGTCAAAATCACATCCTAACCTGCTGCTCACTATGATGATGTGCACGCCTTATTTATGCAGAATAAGGAGAGCTAATTTTGTCCCACCAGTTTGAGTGGACTGTCATGCTGAGGCAAATCTGTACTTAGCTCTTTAGCCACTTTAAAAGAGATCAAAATGTGAGGTGCAGTGTGTGAGAAACTGCTGTTTCTCTTTTAGAAAGTGTGTTAGTGGGCTTGAGATGTGAGAGAGCCTTGGGCTTCGGTCTAGATGTGTCATATGGCACATACGTAAACGTGAAGATCCAGTGTGGCTCAGTACTGGCTGACCATCTCAGAAACCTGTGGAAGGTGTCTTGAAGTTTCAGGGTGAGACCTGGACTCTCCATTTACTGTTAAAACATAGGTCTGCAGTCCAGCAGCCCTGGGTGGTGGTGAAGGCTGGAGACCATATGAAGTAATGCTAATGGGGTTTTGCTAGCAGCCAGGATGAAGTTGCACACATAAGAGCAAAGGAGGTGTGGGATTGAGTAGTGTTGAAGTAGTGTTGACATAATTGAGAAGCATGACAGCTGGATAGCGGCAGCAAGAAGGATCTGGTGGTGGGTGGAAGGCACAGACAAGGGTTGGTGCTGGTAAGCAAGGTAGAGGCAGCGTGTCAGTACATCTGTTGGGAGAGTAATCTGGTGTTAATCTGGGAAAGGAGGCAGTTAACACCTCTCTTAGTGTTGCTGTTCTAATTGGGAAGCCCTCAGATTGTTGTACCGATGGTGTTTGTGGTGTCTTTTGGTAAAAGTCAGACTTCACTGGCAGGGATTCACTGGGATTCACTGGGGAATGGGATAATGTAGCCGCTAAACTGGGGATAGTCCTTCATTTGTCAGTCTGGGAGACCGTAAGTCAAAGTGAAAGATTTGGTTGCTGCACTATTAGTAGGTACCTCCCAACAGTTGTTATGAACTCCTTTATTAGTCTGTTTCCAGCAATGTGGTTTCCACAGATGAGCCATAGGGTGAAATCAAGAGCCATAGCAACTGTGGAGAGGAAGTACTTTGTTTGCTTCACATAATGCGGTCTCTAAATTTTACCCCAAACTGTGTGTGTGGGATGGGGGCTATGCTTAAATGTTCAAACAAAATGAAAAGGAGCTGATAGGGAGAAAGATGGTCAAGGAGAATCAAAAATGCAAGGAAAATATCTGGGGTTTGCCCTGAGTCCCCATCAAATTATGAGAGCCAGACTCTGAGTTTGGCTTTTCCTAATTTATGCTCACCAGTTAAGGGTTTACATACATCTGTTGCCCACTGTTACAGCCTGTTTGCACATGCTTGGAGTCATCTGATGAAATATTCCAACAGTTTGCATGTGGGGCTTTTTATTGTTCATTTGGGAATAAATTTCAGTCAAGCTTTCTTGAACTGAAAATTCAAGTAAGCTTACTTGAGCTGATTACATGTTGTGTCTTTTGTGCATGTCTGCGTGTTGACAGGTTGCAGACCTTTCAATGGGAGACTTGCTCTTGCATAATACAGTGATCTGGCTGAATCCTCCTGCTTCACTGGGGAAATGGAAGAAGGAACCTGAGCTGGCAGCATTTGGTTTGTATCCTAGTAGTTTTATTTTCAATGCCTAAAAGACTTTCAGCTGTGACTTTGCAGATATTTGTTGAAGGTAGTTGAGCATTGCTGTCCACAGGGTTGACTGGAACTTACAACTGTATTTGTCTCTTTGTTGCAATGGTCAACTTCTCTTTGTGTTGATCTAAAACTGGTGAAGAATTTGGAGATAACTGCTATAACAGTGCAGGAGTTTCTTAAACCTGTATCCAAGGCTATGAACTGAGAACTATGTAGAAAGGTATTTGTCTCTGAAAAGATATAGATCAGTAGTCTGGTCAGTGCCAAGTAACCCTACTTCACATCCTGTAGAATGTGATGGGGGCTTGCAGAGGCTTTGCCTTTTTATTCTGTGCCTTCTGCCAGAAAGAACTTGTCTATCTAAACTTTAAAAAGTGCTTTAGAGCTAACCCAGGACTCCCAGTGGCTTGCTTTGGAGTGGTCTGTTTCCCTCCAAGCAGGGGTCTCTCTTGGGTGGTCAGACTAGAAACTGAGACTGCTGTTGGCACAGATCTCAAGGTCTTTCCACTGAATGGAAGTCTGGTCCCATGGAAAAGTATGTGATAGCTTATATTGGCTAAATCGCACATCTCTCTTATTCTCAGTATTATGTCAAGTAATGCAGAGTGTGCTAAGCTTCCTTTATTTGTTCCTCAGTTCTTTAGAGGCAGTGGGCTTTTTCCTTGTTGCTTCCAGAAAGTGATGCTAGTTAGGAAGCCAGTGACATTTTTTTGCTTGTTTTATATGAAACACATAACAAATGAAGGCTTTCAGCTTTTCTCTGGAAGAACATAGAAAAATTGACTGCTTTCCTATAACCTGGGAAGCACCTGGTCATACCTTGAAGCTGAGTGGCCTCATGAAAGCTGCTAGGAATGTGCAGCAATTCTTATTTACTCCAAAAAAATCTTTGAATTAGTTTCATAAGGTGTCCAAAATTAAGTGTCCATGTAATTCAGTCTAAAAACAAAGGATGCATTTGAGACCTGAAAAAAGAGATAGCAGAGAAAACTGGAGTCTTGAAAGGCAAACTCCAGCTCCATGTGGAGGTTATGTGGCAAAAGAGGAACTGGATTACACCTCTGCTTGCCAGTGGTGCTCACTTTTTGATTCAGTATAGATCTCTGTCCCACCTGTGAGTAGTTCAAATCCTGTCCATGCTGACTGGCTGCACGTAGCTGGATGCTCCTCTTTTGTCCAAGGTGAACTTAGCCAGGTGGATTAAAGCTTTCTAAATTTTCATATGGAACTGTTGCTGTTTGAATAGTTGTTCTGATGATAATAACTTAAACTCTTGAGTTTCAAGTGACTTTGAAGTAGCCTGTTTTTGTGGTAAAAGCTGCTGAGCTTGTTTTTTTGTTTTTTTTGGAAGAACATGCAAGAGGGCTGGTAGGTTTACTCCTGCCTTCCCTCCCTGTCTCAGGCAAGGCTGTCTGAGCAGTTGAAAGGTCTGCATGGATGGGCATAGAGGAGACCCATTCGCATCCTTACTGACTACATGGCTTTTGTGTCTCACTTTCTCTAGTGTTCAAAACTGCTGTGGTCCTTGTGTACAAGGATGGCTCCAAACAGAAGAAGAAACTTGTAAGTTGCGTGGACTATTTTGGTGATGCTGTGTGCACTTTTAGTGCTGCGATCAAGATTTGCTTTCCATAAAGCTGTGGTGCTAGAGTGTGCTTATATGTGATTGTTGCTCTCAGCCACACAACTGAGGTTCTGGGTAATGCCAAGTGGCCTGCTGTTCATCCTGGGTGCAGCAGTCTGAAAGCGTTCATTTAGTTTATCTTCTGCTCTCTCACATTGCTTGTGCCATCCATTCCATGCTGTGGCGTGGACTTCCATGAAACTAGGTATCATCTTGAACATCTCTCGTGTTTGACTCTTTGGTCGGTGTATATGAGCCAAATATGAGAGCTGATGTCTGTCAACTTTCCTAGGTAAATACAATGCCCTCGTTTCAGTCCTGGCTGTTGCATGCCACTGAGCAAGTGCTGGCTGCTCTCAGCTAAAGTAAATGAGCCTACAGTATGTATGTACCAGTGGATCCTATTGGAGTTGGGGTTTAAAAGTTAAAGCTAAGCTTGATGGTAAACACATACTACAATAGAGAACACAGAAAACGTTTTGGTTCCCATGTATGGCATAAACTGAAGTGTGATTTGAAATGCTTACATGGTTTGTCAACTGGCCACAAGATAACTTTGGAGTGACTAAAGCAAAACTAACGCATGTTTGTGCATGTATGTGCATTTGGAGGAGAGAATGCAACATTGGTCTCAAATGACTACTGAAATCATTAATAAGATCGATTGGTATAATGGTTGCTTTTGTCTGGATTTTGGCAAGTTCTTGATGGATAGGCACTTCAGTGACACTGGTTACTAGGATGCTGTAGTGAGAAAATAAGAATTGCAACAAGTCTCTAGCTGAACATTCTCCATGCAGGGCACAGGAGAACTTTGTGTCTATCTCAGGGTATCTCATTTCCTAATGGTATTTTGAAATTCTTCCAGGGAGGATCACATAGAGCTTCAATTTATGAAGACTGGGATCCATTCCGCTTTCGCCACATGATACCTTTAGAAGCACTGCAAGTTCGTGCATTGGCAAGTGCAGGTAATGTTCCTGCTGCATGAATTTGGCAGGGTTCTAGGTGTTTGGCCAGGGGGCATTCACTGACCAATGTTTGTCCTTAGTACATGTGCGTGCAGTTTCTGGGAGCTGAAAAAGGAGCCCTTAACCTCAACATCCATAATAGTCCTGGAGGGAGAGATGAAGGAGCAAAAGCTCCAGTTGTGTATCTCCAGTTTGTCAGTACTTTTTTGAAGCTAGGCAGGGTTCTGGAAAAACAGAGCAAAGTTATTACTGACTCTGGTTCACTCTGTTCCTCTTCTGGAGACTAAAAGGCAATCTCGCAGCTGTGAGACAACAGAGCTACTGAATTCTTGGTTTTTGTGGTTGATGACTTCATATGAAACATATGTTGCATTAAAAATTTAATCATTTTAAACATTTTTCTCCCTTTCTAATGCATAAGAGAAATTGGAAAGAACATAGGAAGTCGCTGTAGAATGTTACGTTACTCTATGGAATACCTGTCTTTTGGGTTTTGGTTTGAGATTTTGGGGGAGTTTCCCTATATTTTTCATGGGACTGCGTGCATATAAAATACTACTAGTTTTTGGCAAGTTTAAGTCTGTTGTTTCATCAGTCAGTTGCCCACTGCTGCCTTTCAGCCATGACTTAATATTATTAGCAGAATTATTGAATAAATAATCAAGTTTAAATATAAGAAACTTGTATGAAATTCTGCCTGCTTTTCACTTCAGATGCAGAAGCCAATTCTGTATGTGAGATTGTCCATGTTAAATCTGAGTCTGAAGGCAGGCCAGAAAGAACGTTTCACCTTTGCTGTAGGTAAGTGTGTTACTGTATTTTCAATGGCAGCTGCATCTCTGGACCCCAGCTTGCCTGTGTCTTTGCTTTAAACAATCTGTGAAGAGCAAGCTAGGAAAGCAGGGAGATGATGTTAAAGCCTTATTTCTAGCAAGAAGAGTTTCTTAAAATGGATTAAAATAAAGGCATGTATTTGGTCAGCTTTGCACCATTATGGGAATATCCTTATTACAGTTTTCCTTTTAAAATTTGCATGCAGTTAAATGCTAGCAGTGCATCTTTATGCCAGGTAGCTGCAAGTATGTCATGCTTAGCTGGCACCTTTCATGCCACCACATTGACTCCTTCTCTTAGGGCATTTCTTTCTCCTAAAGTAAGCTTTGTCCATCTTCATTGTGGTGGTTGCGCTGATGTGTTTTACAGTTCAAATAAGAATGTGGTACACAAGTAAACCAGGATCCAGCAAAGCTGATAGCAAGCCAGTTCCTACTACTAGCTAGTAGAGAGATGCAGGACTTCTGCTTGGTGTGTGTTAACAGGAGACAAATGATTTAATTAGTCACCATAGGTCAACTTGATGTGTATCGGACAAAGTGAAGTGTGTGATAGGTAATGGAGGGAAAGGAAGCCTCAAGGGGGGTAAATGGCTAAATGTTTTGTTAATGAACAGTGTATTTGTTTCCTTGGATGTCCATTGCAATGACTATTGATTGAGCTTTGCTTTGAAAATTCTGTATTATATTGAATCTTCTCTGGGGGAAGTGCATGCCAGTCAGTTTGTGCTGTCTTAAATTACAGAGGTGGCCATTATTTGTCTCATTTACAGAGAGCTTTTGGCAGTTCCCAGGAGATAACACTGCCATTTACATTCTTGCCTATGTTTCAGTTCACCAGAACACAGGAAGGACTTTCTGAAGGCAGTGCACTCGATTTTACGGGATAAACACAGAAGACAACTTCTTAAAACCGAAAGTTTGCCCTCATCCCAGCAATATGTTCCTTTTGGTGGAAAAAGATTGTGTGCTCTAAAAGGGGCAAGGCCAGCCATGAACAGGGCAGGTACTGTAGGGCTACAGACTTTCAAGATCCCAGTAACCCCAGCACCGTTGTAGGACATGTGGCGGTGTCTGTTACTTGTATATTAGGATTAATATTCACTCCTGTGTATGTAAAAAATGCTTGTTTTCCATGCTTCACCTCCTTGAGAGCCTTACATTGCCTCTATTTTACCTTGCTTTGCACTCAAGGCTCAGCTTCAGAGGAGTCCTTCTGGTGAGGAAGAAAGAAATGGGATTCTTGTCAATACCGATTGGCTGTGCACTTTAATCTGGAGATGGGTTTCAGCTGAACAAAGCAGAAGCCTGCTGCATATTTCTTAAAAGCATGTACAGAATTTCAGGCTAACCCTAGCACTTTTAAACTGAATGCACAAGAAAAATCAGCTCCCCTGAGTGAGTGGCTTTGTTTGAAGAGATAGCATTGTATGTCCTCCATTTTAGCCTTTTCAGCTCTGTTGCTAAAGGGCACATGCTTCTACTTCTCACATTTTGAGAAGCATGCACTTGATACTATTCTTTTTATAATGGCCTGTCCTTAACCATGGATTTTCCCTTTCAGTTGATTTCAGGCAAAAACAATGAGAGAATCCCAGGGAAAAGCAGGTTTTCATTTTCAGAACACTAGATGATGGAGGGAAGAAACATTTGCTTCCAACTGAAAAGTACACGGCACCGCTGCATTTTTTTTCTGGTCTGGTTTTGGGTTTTGTTTATTTTTTTCTGCTTATTAGATCCAGCAATGTAGAACACCAGGCTTTCTGTTCCTCTTCTGTAATGGGCAGGCCAGACCAATAACATTTGCAGCATGGCTTCTCACTCGGGGTGTTGCTTGCCATCTGCCTTAGAGACACTTAAAATTGTAAGGAAGAAGAGTCAAAGGAGGACCAAAATGCAACTGTTTTAGCACAGTGCTTATTCAACTGGCCTGTTGGTCTAATCTGCTGCAGATGCCGTTTGGCTCGTTGCATATTTGCATGATGATTTAATCTGCAGAGATTAAAATCTCCTCTTAAAGTCCAGACCTGTCACTACTGTTCAAATTTACAACTGCTGAGCTATCGTACTTAATGCATGTTTTCAGGTTCAGGAATATTAAAATGCAATCTCACCCCAAGCTAGAGTTTAATAAATACATACTGGAAGTGCTAAGGTGCTGTTTAGTGGATGGGGACAAACTAACCTGGAAGTTCACCTGCTTGCCGTGGAGCTACGTGTGAGTGCACGTAAAGCACTGGAATGCCTGCAGGTCCTTCAGCTGCAGGATTCATCCTGTTTTGCCTCACAAGCCTCTTATGAAGATGTTCCAACACAGAAGATGTGAATTTGCTAATTGGGCCAGTTGCAAAAACTAGTAGACCAGCTGATGTTGAGTAAGGAGCTTCTGAAAGTTTTTCTGGTATTGGGGCTTTCTGTTTTCCACCCCCCCTAGTAGGAGGGAGCGGGGAGGGAAGCAGAGCCTGGACACAGGGAACTTACATCCCCATAAATAATGCAGTGATTGCAGCATTTTTAACAAACACTGAGAAACCTATAGTTTTTGTTTTGCCTGGGACAAAGCAATTTCCCATACTTAAGTGTAAGGGAAGTTGGTTTTCGCAGTGTGCTGACAGCAGGGCACTGCGTGTGAGAAGCTGAGCTGAACAGATGCACTTTGTGCTGGCTGGCTGCCTGCCTACGGCTTAGGAGGAACGGTAATTGTGGGCCATTATCCCAACTGTGGATCTGAGTAGCAGAAACCCCCTTTTTCAGCTGGAGACCTATTCTGAGGACCTGAGTGAAGTGTGACTTGTTTACAGAGAGTAATCCGAATGCCTAGGTCATTCCTGGGAGTCTGCCTAGTGGTGTTAAATAAAGGGCCCCTGGAAGACTGTCTTTTTAAAGAGAATTGTACTGTGTGTAAAAAGCCCATGGGGTTTTATCTTTGTGTGTGCACAGTGTCAGCCCCAAGCAAGTCTCTTGGGAGGAGGAGGCGGCGGCTGGCCCGAAACAGGTTTACCATTGACTCAGATGCCGTCTACACGAGCAGCCCTGAAAAAGAGCTTCAGCAGTCCACACACAGTGGGGACACTGACCGCTGGGTGGAGGAACAGTTTGACCTTGCTCAGTATGAGGAGCAGGAGGACATCAAGGAAACGGACATCCTCAGCGATGACGATGAGTACTGCGAGGCCATGAGAGGTGCTGTGGCTGACCGAGACCTTCGGGAGCGGCTGCAGGCAGCCTCCATCACGAGCAGCCAGCCGTGCCGAGGGGACCACCCAAGCGCAGCCATGGACACGCATGCCTCCAGGATGACCCAGCTGAAGAAGCAGGCGGCCTTTTCTGGCATCAACGGTGACGTGGAGGGCCACGGCGAGGAGGTCATCTGGATCAGGCGTGAAGACTTTGTCCCTAGCAGGAAACTGAACACAGAGCTCTAAACCAGTTCCCTTCCCTGCCTAGATGCGTAGGTCTCCCCATCCTGCCCTCACCCCTCCCTCCTGCCCCCGCACACTGTGGAGAGCTGATCCCGATAGATTGCACACTTGCACACACCATTTCGGCAGCTGAATTGGTCAGAAGCCATGTGGCCACACTTTAGGCAACTGTAAAATGCTCAAAACCTGGAACAGAATAAGCTTAAGGTCCTGTCTTATGTTACCAAGGGCTTTCACAATATTTTATTTATTCTAAAATAATCAGGGGCTGAAATCAAGTACGGGGAGAATATAATCACTGGAAAACAAATTACTCTGGATGTCTTAACCTACATGCAGCGAACTAGCTTAAACAGAGCACAACGAACAGAGGGTTTTATAGCCGTAAAATGTCAGTTTTAGGCTCATCTCCTTAATGAGGAAACTGCCTTTTTAATGTGTACAGTTGCAGTACTCCTATTACTTTTCCCTCTTTAAATGTAAGAGACTATACATGTATTTTAGGAGTGTGTGAGGAAAGGTTTGGGATTTATGTTGTGTTAAGTCCTCTTGGTCTGTGGCTGGTCTAATTTAATGTCAGTGTTGGAAGCTCTAGTTTTGCATACTATTATAAAAATGCCAAACTCTCTTAAAAGAGATCCAAATTTAACACTTGAAGAAATATTTTTTTGTACTTGACCTGAGATGCAGGGGCACAAAGGGATATGAATTTTACAGCATTAGCATAGCTCCATGTCTAGGATACAAGGCTAGCTTTTTTGCAGAGGGATAGGAATGGTGGTTTTATATTAAAATATGAACTGGAAACTCTTATTTAGGTATAACTTTGTTCAGGAAGAGGATTATTGTATATGTTTGAGACTGGAGTTTAGTTAGATAATAAAAAGAATAAAATAAAATTACATGACTGACCTGTAGTGGACCAAACCACCTCGGATGGAGGTTGGAGTGTAACCTCGCTGGAGCCAGTGTAGCAACATCACAGATCCATTTGGTCCACTCTCTCTGGCAAAGTTTGGGCTTAGGGGACAGGGAATTCATGGCCAAAAAACTGACCTCATCCACTCTGCTACTGTGGGTGAAACTAGTGTGTTTTAATTCCTTTATAAAAGCTTTTCCACGGCAATAGATTATGAACAAGTTCTACACAAGTGAACCTCTTTAACATTTTGAATCTTTATTTAAACATCTAAAGCAGGGTAAACTGTGACTAAAATCTTAAGGGGTTTAAGTAGACTTCCAAATATAAAACACAAAATAGCACTTTTTTTTTTTTAAGATTTATATAGCTTTTCCCACTTCAGTTTCACCCATAGGAAAAAAGGAAGATTATATAAAATTTTCTTTTTCCTTCTTTTTGTTTTGTTGTTGATGGTATCTATTGATGTTTGACACATTAGTAGGTACTTTGGAAACCTTAAATTTTATAATAGCTTTAGGATTATATTTTATAAAATCCACTCTCACTCTATTTTAAAACATAACAAAAATTTTTCCCCCCCAAAATCCATCACTGTCTTTGTGTCCCAGCTAGCATTCTCCCCTTGCCCCCTCCTTTCTGGTTTCTGGTGCACTATACTTGATCTTATGAAAGCTTTCTCTATTAACTTTTTGCTATTTTCTGATTTCTTTTCGTAAAAGCTTTAGAAAGGTTTCTATACCCTTTGTATTATCACATCATTGTTTTATATCATCTATGTGTCAGTTGTGTCCCAGCATATTAGAAAAGAGGAGGTTTTAGCTGTCCTATGCTGTACCCAGTGGAATACAGTCAATGCTGAAATACTGGAAGGCCGGTACTGGGAAGGTACCGTTGTTCTTGTACATAATGTCATGACATGTCTATGTCAAAGGTTCTTATATATTTCTTTTATAAGCTGAAAGAAGGTCTATTTTTATGTTTTTAGTTCTATGAATGGAACGTTGTAAATGCCTGTCAGAAATAAAATACTGGGAAAAAAAAATACAGAAGAGTGGTATGTTTACGCTCCAGCACAGGTGCCTGTCTCAGTGGAGGCAGGAAAGTGGAGGCCAAATCCTACAGTAGATGAAGCTGTTGGGATCATTGTCTTGGCTTTAAGAACCTCTAGGGAGTCTCCTGAATAGTAAGTTTTCCATCCTTAGCAGAGCATGCCCTGTATTGTGTGTGGATATTCCCTTACAATGGGTTCAGCCTGTCTGGGCTCTGCTTTTTGGTGGGGCATGAGCTCAGGGGTAAGTAACAGCTCCTTTGACCAGCATGTGGTGAGCTTCCATCTGTCCCACATGAAAGACTGGGGCAATCTTGTTGGCCTCCCCTCACTCTGATTGAAACCTCAGCTTTACTTATTTCCCCAGTGGAAGGTGCGAGCATGGGGCCTTGCCTGTTAGAGAATAGGAAACAAGACAGACATGAGGTCAAATGATAGATGCCAGTATTTGCCCACAGTGTGCCTGTTTGATGTGCACTTTGAGACAAACTGAAGCTTCTCTCTAGTGGCACCACTGACTTTAAAACGGCATGATCAGCAACACTGTTCCCCAAACCCATGAAGCTGCATCAGCCTCTACTGAAAAATAAGCGCAAAGCATGCTCAGTAGAGAACAAATGTGATTGTTAGCTTACATTTTAAATGACACCATCTCTCTGCTATTGCTGAACCCAGGACAATGTGTTCATTGTGTTCATCTCCTTCACAGGTTTAATATGTTTACTAACACGGCAGGGGGGTTGAAACTAGATGATCTAAAGGTCCTTTCCAACCCAAACCAGTCTGTGATTCTATGGTAACTATTGTGATGTTTCTAGCAAATGACTTCAGCTTTCAGTTGGTATATGAAACTGCTTAAAGAGCTTGTCCTACTGCAATAACATCATACCTTGCATTAAAAATTCATATGATGTAGTTCACTTACCATATAGCAAGCCTTACACAGAAGGTGTGATAGATGAAAGTGTAATGCAATGGATCAGTTCATGTATTCTCACCTACCAGTTGCTGTAGCTTATGGAAGAGCTCTCAGCTAAGACACTGCTGGTATTTTGCCAAAGTGAGAATTGCTATTTTCCTTCTTACGTCTATAATTAGTCAGGCCCGTTTCTTTTCCTGTGCTGATCACAAGGAACCTTAAATGCATATTTTAAAAAGAGGTTAAAAAAAAAAGAAAAGAAGTAGCAAATTCCAGCAGCATTCCAGTTACATTGGAAGAGTTCTCTGATCTCACCATGGCTGGTTGTTTAGCCAACCCCCTCCCTTTTTGGTACTGAGTTTTAGTCCAGATATAAAGGAGTGTGCTGTGGGTTGATGTGTTGGGCAGCCTGGACAGGAACTGGCCCATGGGTGAGACCTGACTCCCACCACTTTTCTTTAGGGGAACTAGAAGTAGTGATGTACTGGGTTATGTGGATTCTGGCAGACTGTCCCCAGAAGGTGGGCTGGTGGACAGGAGGGAACAGGATTATTAGAAAACAAGGGGTTATTGCCCAAGCTGTGAGAAGAGCCCTTGTGCAGCCCCTTGGTCTTACCTGTGGTAGAAGAAGAGCAGCAATCATCTGTGGTGAGCTGTTTATAATGGTAACAGTGAGGTTTGGAAGTGCTTTTCTTAGCTGGTTTTACCAGTCAGTGGTTTGTTGTCTTCTTGGGCAACTTGCTTTCCTTGCATCACTTTCAGGACAGCACATGAAATACTTTGTTTCTGAGGCTATTGTCTCTGCAAATAATGTGGCAAGAATGTGACCCTGCTCCTTATATGTGGCTATTTTAAATGTAGCCATATATATAATCGTGGAGACAACAAACTGTTTCCCATAGCTCATGTTCCCATTCCCGGTGTCTTCAGCAGCTTGTTTTGCTTTCAGTTTTATTCTCAGCTGAAGGTACTTCTGCTGAACACTAGGCTCTTCATTTTCAATCCTTTCAATTATGACACCTGTCATGCATGTTGATTGAAGGCTGTCAGTGTGTCAGTATTACTGAATGAATCCAGTCCAGTATTTTGAAGCTTGCTGCGTCTCTGCCTTATTCTGGGGGGAAATTAGGAGAAAGCAAGCCTTTGAAAAAATTTCTTCCTCTCTTTTCTTTCAGCCGCATCCTGTTAATAATAAGTAGTGCTTCTGCATTGTATGTGGGCATGAGCTTGAGTAGGGTTTTGCAATAATGAAGTCTTATAGCAGCCTTAAGGCCTGCATAAATTGTTCCCATTTTAAACTTGACAAATGAAAGCAATACACACAAGGAGGAGTACACACAAGGTTATGAGCAAGCCTGTGGTACCTACCAATAGAAGGCTTACAGAAGGCTGTTTAGCCGTTAGTCTGGAGGATGTTTGCTTTTTGTTAATGTAAAGAAGTAATTAGCCAGAAGTACTAAGGAATCCTTTCTTATGGCAGAGTAATAAAGTGATCAGAAGATTCCCACAGACTGCTGGGGCAGCAGGGATTGGTTTGTCCATGACGTGCAGCTGTGGTATCAAATTTGCTTTCACCTTTCAATTCTGTGTTCCCAATTAATTTAATCAGAGCAGGAAGGATGTTGATGAGTCAGTGAATAATTGTCACCAATGACGTATTTTCCATGGAGGAAATTAAGACATGGTTTCTGTGGCTGTTCCCCTCCGTGCACTGATGTTACAGCTTATGCCGACTGTAGTTGGCCTCAGGAGAATATACCTCAATGTGCCTGCTTGTGCCAGCTCAGTCCTTGCAGGGGGTCCAGAACCATGTGGAGAAAGCCCTAAGTAGCCTGGTCTGATTCCAGAGCTGGCCCTGCTTGGGGCAGGGGGTTGGACCAGAGACCTTACTGAGAAGCCTTTCACCTGCGTTGTCTTGTGATGCTGTGACTCCTCCTCAGCACCCTTCCGTACCTGATCATGCAGGATAAGTTTCTGTTGATTTGTTTGGGTTTTTCTTTTCCAATCAGGAGCAAACAGCAAAATGTATCTTGAATATTGTGTCAAAAGATGAAAACATTGCAATGACAACAAATAGACACACTCACAAAAGCTTAGTCTTCCATAGCAAATGGCAGGAACATAGATTTACTGCAGGGGTGGGACACCTGAAGAGGCTGTAAGTCACCTTCTGATCCTCTCACCTCCAGTGAGAAGTGTTTGGTGCACATGTAGGCACATTTCCTGGGATGCCCCTGATGTAACTAAACACAGTAAATGGCAGAAGTGCCTGTTTGCCACCGGGTCTTTGCTGCAAAAACATCGCTGGACTTTTGCCCAAACTGTGTTTGGATGTATAAAATCATGTTTTCTACTCGCCTGTCTTCTCCTAGTTTAAGAAAAATACTTGAGGAAATATGAGAAAATCTCCTCTTAACACCCTGTTTTGGCACATCGAAGTTAAAGGTAGAAATTCCCCTTCTCACAGAGCCCAGTAGGTGTTCAAGGTCAGCATCCTACTCAGAAAGCAGCTACTCTGAAGGAGGGATCTCTTGGGAAAGGCTGACTGCAAGGGGCAGTGGAAGCTAGGGTATGCCTCAGGGCTCCCCTACAGATGTGCCCAGCATCCTGCCTCAAACAGCACCCACAGATAGCATTAAAGGTGTGGACTTAGTAGCTTTACAGTGACCTCCACTTCAGGAGGCTGTCCAGTGAACTCTTGAAACCAGGCAAGCTTGCTGCATCCAGACACCCTTTGGCAAGGAGTCTCAAAGGTCCGGTACCCGGCCAGGGATGTGCCACTTTTACTCATTCTGAATTTTGATCCCCCTAGTTTCATTTGACTCCTCTAACTTTTTATGTTGGAGGAAACTCAAGAGTCAACCTCTATTTGCTTTCTCCATGTCATCCCTGACTTTAGAAACCTCTGTCATGTTCCTCATACCCAGCCTTTTTTTCCAGTCTGAGCCCTTTCAGGTACTCAAAGAGCCATTAATCCACCTCATTGAGTCTACAGGACTATTTTCCTTCCCCAGAAGATAATAGAATGTATGAAGGTACAACAGTGAAAAGAAGTAGAAATTAAACATCTTGAATATGTTGCCAGCAAGTCTGACAGGGATTGCTCAAATGGTTAAATTTTGCAGAGCTACAAATCTCTCTAGGGGATGACAATAAATGGCACAGAGAGGAAATGACGTGAAATTGAAGTATGGTATTTGCAGCAGTTCCTGCAGCAGTTCCTACAGCTGTGGCATCTCTTGCAGCAAGTTAATGTTTGCTACTTCAGGTAGGATTATTTTCAGCTTGTAACATTACCAGGCTAATCCAGAACCTTCAGGAGGTCTGTGAAGTAGTGGAATGGAGAAGAGTCAGGGCATCAAGCAGAAAACAGCACACAACTAGGAGAGCACACACACAAGCAGTGAAGAGTAGCTCCTGTATGCCAGCTCGCTGTGCACTTCATCACACCAGATCTGAAATCCTTCCCGCTGCTTTGGCTTGGAAGCTCTGTGCTACCACTAACCAACCGTCCCTGTGTGACACAGAGTAAGACAGAGGGAAAGTTCCTCTTGCAATTCCATGCAGTTTGGAGAGGCCATTTTTGACTGCTGCGACAGACTCTTGCTGGAGAGGTGGATCCTTGTGTCACATCTATGCAGTTAGCTGGTGACCCACACGCAATCACACGTTGTTACAACAGCCAAGTAATCTACTCTTGGGGAAAAAATTGTCTGAAATGAAATACACAACCCGAGGAAAGAGGAAATAATTGGAAATAGAGTATTGGAAAGGAAAAACAAAAAAAAAAGAAGAGGGCCTGGAATTAACTAATGTTGTAATGTTGCACAAACCGGACCAAAGCCAGAAACTGCGATTTATAAAGCTGCAGAGAGGCATTAATAGAATATAAAGTATATGCTACACTGTTTATGAAAGAAGAGCAGGCTCCGAATCAACATCTGGTGTGCCTGGAGTGTGATGAGGAAAAAGCCAAGCACTCCTCCATGCCCAAGGGCTGGCAGGCAGCCGTCCTGGATGAACCTTTGCACTCACTGCATCTACAAGAAATTCTCTGGGTACCACTTTGCACCAGATGCTGTCCTGCTTCTCCAGCCTCTGGGGCTCCCCAGCGTTAGTGCACAGGGTAGCACATGGTCACAAGATTTTTGCCTGTGGCCATGGTATTTGGGCAACTAAGGGAGCTCCACAGCACAGGCCACAGACACAGGTTGCTCTGGATCACCTGTTGCCAGAGTAATCTATGGTGCTACATTTTAAATCTAATCGCACAGCCGTACTTCCAACAATTCTTTCAATTCTAAGAGAAAATGCCTGTTGCCTTGCACAGTCATCACTGTTTGGGTTTCCTCCAGGGAAACTCAGTGGGCACTGAGGCTCTCCTGCTGCTGCACGGGGTCAGCCCTGTGTGGTTTCCCCAGGATTTGGAAGGCTTTGCCTTGCTTAGCCAAGGCAACTCACAGCTGTGGTGGGTTCACTCTGGCTGGACACGAGGTGCCCACCAAAGTTGCCCTATTGCTCCCCTCTGCTGAGCAGGGGAGAGGAAAAACAATTAAAGGCTTGTGTGTTAAGGACAGGGAGAGATCACTCACCAGTTACAGTCATGGGCAAAACAGACTTGGCTTGAGGAAGACAGTTTCATTTATTGCCAGTCAAATCAGAGTAGGATAATGAGAAATAACACCAAATATATATATCCATAAAACCACATTCCCCCCACCCCTTCATTCTTTCCAGGCTCAACTTCAGTCCTAAATTCTCTACTTTTCCCCCAGTGATGCAGGGAATGGGGGATTGTTATCAGTTTATCAGGCATCTCAGTTACTCCTTCCTCCTCTAGTGAAGAATGCTCCCCTGTTAACCTCCATAGGCTGCAGGTGAATATGTGCTCCACAATGGACCTGGGTGGGTTGCAGGGGCACAGCCTGCCTGATCATGGTCTGCACCATGGACTGCAGGCGAATCTCTGCTCTGGTGCCTGGAACACCCCCTCTCCCCACTCTGCACTTGACCTGGGTGTATTCAGGGATGTTTCTCTTACATCCTCACCCCTCTCTCTGACCACAGTGAGCAGTAACATTTCCCCTTTCTTTAATCTGTTATCCCAGAGGTGCGACCACTGTCAGTGATGGGCTCAGCCTTCGCCAGTGGAGGGTCCATATTGGTGCGCTGCCATTGGCTCTGTCCGACACCGGGGAAGCTTCTGGCAGCTTCTCACAGCAGCCACCCCTGTAGAACCCCTACTACCAAAACCTTGTCACGCACACCCAGCACAGCAGTACAGCACACCTGGGCCTCCGGGGGGAGTTTCACCTCACATTTCTCTACCCTGCCCAACGTTCTCCAAGTGTTTTGTGATGGACAGCGTAAGGGCAGCTGACCTGGTACTCGGTGACTGCACAGGAGCCCAAGACCTGCTTGCTGGCGCGACCCATGCAGTTCGGTCCCAGTGACCGCAGCGTGAGCCTCATCTGTGGGCACTGCTCAGTGACACCGCTTCTGCACGCTCCGGCCCCGGAGCTGCTGGCAACGGGCCGAGCTCCTCAGAGCGCGCGGGGCTGGGCAGGGCCTGCCGCCGTGTTTCTGCAGGAGCCCTG
>JBAFWW010036770.1:0-12301 GCA_036873685.1 Agapornis canus
GTGCTGCGGGGAGGCTCTGACGGTGTTGGAGTGGGAGCGGTTGTCGACAGGGGTGGAAAGGACCCTGTGCTCATACTGGATGACGGTCTTCCTATAACAAATAGTGGTGATAGAGAAAACAGGTATGTTACATAATACCTGTGTGGGGCATAATGTGCACTTAAAAGAATTTGTATGTTAGAGAGGTGTCACAAGCCTATATCCATCACTCCACTCTTATCACAGTAAGGTTTTATTTCTTTAGTTTTTCTAGTCTGGCCCTAGAAACAGATTAATTCAAAATTACTGCACAGACAAGTCATGGCAATGTTTTTCATGCCTTTTTGAATTAAGAAGTTGCACAAGCAGCATCATAACCCCTGTTTTTTTTCTAGAGGTTTTGCTGCAATGTTCTTCTCAGTAACCAAAATAACCTAATAATAGGTAAGAGTATTAGGAGGAGTTTGCTGTGCAAAACTTTTTATTCCCCACTGATTACTTGGAACGTGTTGCTATGTCATGAAGTAATAATTAAGAGGGGAAGCTGTGGTCTGGGAAGGAAGTATGCATAAGAATATGTTCCAGTCTGACTGTCATGCCTTTTCCCAGTTGTCAGTGCCAGCCTCATGAAGGGTATTTACAGAGTACTAGCAAACTTTAGCATTGCTAGAGGGAAAACAGAAGGAGAAATGAAGGACTTCTGCCTAACTCTTCCCAGATAATGCCTAGAGTGATGGTACTCTAAATCAAGGTCTAGCCTAGTCTCATACAGTGGGACCTTTTGGAAGTCTCTCTATCAGAAGGACAGACATCCAGACCAGCATAAATAAGACTTCCTGCCAGCTCAGTATGTGCTATGAAGATGGCATGCCTTTGGTAACTGACAGCCCTGTATTTCTACTATACAAAGCAAGAGTAGAGAATTCTGGTCTGCTAAATACCTGGAGAGGTTGGAGTTACTGGGGTGGTAGCCCATGGTGTGAATTCACTTGTGATTGTTGAAGTGAGTATGGATGTGGTGGTAATTGTCGTGGGCTGCCTGGCTGTACTGGTGATCGGTACTGTTGTGCTAGTGGTGGTTGCAGTTGCAGTTTGTGTTGGGTGCTGTGTACTTGTAGTCTCACAAGAAATTTCATGCCACTCACAACAATTTACCCTGATTTCATAATTATAACAAAGTTGCCAAATAGTTGCATCTTGCTCCTCATTTTTACATATTAGTCCATATGTAACATTACACTCTACTTTCTGGCCAAGTTCCTCTAAACTAACATCTGGATTATCTTTAGCCCTGCATTCAATATCTTCAGGAGCTTCACATATTTTGTTTCCATATTGATTTCTTATTGCATCGTAGGTCTCATAGTCACCACCATCCTCTTCGGGTTTACTAACATCAAACCACTCAGTCCAATTACAGATTAAACCAAAGCATGGAGCTAAAAAAAGGAGAGATTGTAATTAGTAATTTTTCAAAAAGAGAAAATATTTATTTCTTTAGAGAAAAAGAGTTCTATAGTTGGTTCTATATTACCAGGTTTTTCAATAGGAAGCTTCATATCAAAATAAAACCATCGAGCAGAGGCCTTTGAAAGTCATCTCTCTATATTTACTGTATTTTTGCAATTAAAAAAAATTTCCTTTTTGTTTATACATATTTTTCCTATAGTGGCCATCTTTGATTTGTTTCTAATTTAAGTGTTCTTTTGACATTTTTTAACAACATAGTATTTTATTTAAAACTTACTTGTAGTTATTGGAGGGCTTGTAGTGGTAACTGAAATAGAAAAAAAATAGAGTACATCATCTGCAAAGTTAGAAAAATTATAATAGTAGTTTTAAATATCCTAATTATATTGTTTTGCAGACACTACTGATACAACTTTCTATCCCAGCAGGGTTTTGAAATGTTAACGTCTTTTTCAGAATTAGGAAAGCACAATCTACATTTATAGTTAGAATTTCTTCCATTAAAAGTAAATTAACTCAAAGTTTTAAAAATCTTAGTGGGCAGTGATAAAACTATTCAGAAGTATTGCTCCATTTGTGTCAACTATAAGGCCATATACCTGTACTTCTCTCTTTAAAGAATTTTACTTAAAGAAAGTAATTTTTAGATGTACATCTCTGTTGAAGTTTTACCTGTGGTGGTTAGAGTACTAGTAGGAAAGGAGGTTGAAATGGTTGTAGGTGAAGTAGATGTTGGACAAGGATCAGTAGTTACAGAAACTATAGAACCATTTTCTGCACAAACATATGTTATGCATATGTTGCCATCCTGTATTTGTGCCACAATTTCACCCACTTCATAACTTGTTCCGTTGATGACACAAGGACATCCTGCAAGAAACAGCTTTACTATATAATTTGTCTACTATTTGGTAAGAGACAAAGGCTCTTATTACTTACAGACAAGTAAGCATTTACATGATTCAGGCATGCTCTTTTCAGATCTATATGTGGAGCTTAGATCTAATACATGGCACTAATTTATTTTGACATTTAGAGGAGCATTAAAACATATTAAATAAAGCCATGCATAAAACTTGGAAGAACAGAGTTACAAACTAGGTTTTAAAATCTTCTTCAAGAAATAACAACTGCAATTTACTATCTCACACTTTTCTATAATAATACATGTTCTGGGAGTGCAAACTCTTGTAGTGAAATCCATTAGTTTGGATATGGGACACTGGGAGAAAGAATAAATGGAAGTGAGAAAAAGTTTGAACAAGAAATACTAACAGCAAGGTTTAACAAAAGTGCTGTCCAGTTTTCTTTGGCCACAACTTTCTTGCACTGAAAAGAATTATTCCAAATCTGTACTAAGTCTTTTGCAGATACAGATGTAGCAGCTCCATCGTTTTTGTTGTTTTGTTTTTTTTTTTTTCCATTAACTTGTAGAAAAAATAACTGTTATTTACCTGGGATTGGTGTGCACTGTATAGATCCTGAGGGGCCACAGACACTAAAAGCAAAATTTTCAAATGTTAACATATTGCAGATGTTTTATGGCACCTGTTAGCAGAGCCAAGAACACAGAATTGTAGAAATTTGTCATTTAATCTTTATTCATCCTACTGGATATTTTTCTGAGTGTAATATTTTCCAATATTACCTATCATTATTCCATTTAAAATAAGTCATCACTTTCATTCTTTAAGTACATCTTAAAATTATCATGAATCACTATGTGTTGCAAGTTGCAATACTGCAATATCAGCAACTGCTTTTCAGGGCAGTGAACTTATAGCTAGATAAGAGGTGTTTTGCGTGTCTATGGTCACCATGTAGAGTCATAGATGTCATTGCTATCATTAGTAAGCTTTTAGGAATAAGCAGTTAAGACTCAGCTATCTCTTTCAGGGCTAAAAAAATGCAGGTTACAGTGACTTTGAAGTCCCAGTTTTAAGTGAGAATGCAAGGCAGAGTAGGCCCTCTACTGAGAATCAAAATGTTATAGAGACACATTCAGGTTTCATGTTAATTTTTCTAAGACACTTAAATATACCTACTGCAATCATTAACACGCCTATTGTAATGACACTATCAATTTGAAATATGGATTATTATGGGTTTGGAAAATTATGAATGAAAAGTTTATAATCTATACGTCCTGTAATTGCCCCATTTTCTGAATCTAAGTCTCAACTGGAATAGATGGCATTGATACTATTACTTGTACAGATAAACACTAGAATATTCCAGCTCTTCAGTTGAACTTGCATCTCTATTTCTACAGAAAATCTTTCCTAAAATACTGCAAAAATTCTGCAATTTTTTTATTTACCATTTTGTACAGTTCTCTTCTGTAGTTATTTCATGCCCAGGAGGAACCTGAGTTCCATTGATGTAACACCAACATTGATCTTCAGTCACACATTCCTTTGTCTCTTCATTATAAACAGGCTTGTCATTAGGGCATCTGGGATAGCAACCTGTTGATGACAAGTAGAACAGTATGCAGGATGAAGAAAAAGTATAAAGAATTAACTCAATGACAGGGTATCTTCTGAAGGTAAATTATTCTCACTGAATAAAGCATAGTGAATAAAACAGAAAATTTCCGATTCAGATTAAACCTTGGACAATAAGTCTTTCCAAAAGACATCAAACAATTCTTATTGATAATAGTGGAGTGAGGAGGATTAAATCAGAGTTTAGTGAAGAAAACTAGAGAAGTTGTTTTTTCCTAGTTTGAGATCTTGGAGAAAGCCCTAATTTGTATTAATTTCTATGGGCAGCTAGAAATTTTAAACAAAGAAACACCCCCATTTTTCTACAGATATTGAAATGTCATCACTGTATCAATAATAATTCAGTAAAGAATATGGAAGTGGATTCATTAACAAACAGGTTTTTCACTACATTTATTGGAACACTAGACCTTGTTTATGCACCTTCAATAGATCAGGTATCTCCAGCCCAAACAGATAACTTATCTGCATTTTTGTGCACTCTTGCCCAGTGACCCAAACCCCAGCTGAAAGGAATTAATTGTATGTCAGTTCTCATTGCATTTTTTCATGTAAATACATGTTAAAAAAAAAAAAATCTGTCCTGCTTCCAAATAAACTTTTGTAAAATCCAATGCTTAATTGCATGAATTCTCTTTATTGTAGAATTATAAAAAGATTAGGGTTGGAAGGGACCTTAAAGCTCATCCAATTCCAATCCCTTGCTACAGGCAGGCACACCTTCCACTAGCCCAGGTTCCTCAAAGCCCCATCCAACCTGGCCTTGAACACCACCAGGGATGAATCCAGGGAAGATCCACAACTTTTCTGGTCAACCTGTTCCAGTGTCTCAAATAGCCTATAAATTTAATGACCAACTAATTAACTGATATTTAAAAGTTGCTTCACACTCTTAGACTGTATTAAAGAAGCTGCAACAAATGTACTCTGTATTTCCACTGAAACAAAAAAAAAAAAGATAGAAAGATAATTGGATATATAATGATCTTCCTTCTGACACCTTCCAAATCCTTCTAATAATCTAAAATAATCTATTTCAAAACATGGAATTACCTTTTTTTTAAAAAAAAAAAAAATGTTTTGGTTAGGGTTTTTCAAGACTTTTTGTTTGTTTGTTTTGTTACCAGCAGTTCAAGGATTAAAGTAACATGTAAAGTAACTATGGGCATTTCTTTATGATCTCTAAACTGCAGATAACTGCTTCCAGTTCAGACCAAAGACTGTGAGGCCAAAAATGTCGCTGTTTTCTCCAACTTTATCATGTGGTAAAACAGATGATATTTGTAAAGCCATTCACATTATTGGATCATTGCAGTCCCCTAACATGAGATTCTTCTTCAGTTGCCAAACAAAATGACTTTCACATACTAATATATCTAAATATAGAGGTAGCCACCAGTAGCCCTCTGAAATCAACTAAATAGGGAGGTAGCCCCCAGTAGCCCTCTGACAACAAACAGCAGCATCAGTATGTCTGATATTAAAGATATTTTCCTTTGTAAAGAAAAGAGGATGCTGCACATTAATAAAGTCAAGATGGATCTGATTCATAAAGAATTATGAGGTTAAAACCCCCTAGATATCAGTAACTTGCTTCTTTACCATGTAAAAGGTTTCTTTCTCTTGAAATGCCCTTATGATGGGATGCAAAATAACAATGGCGTAATAATCTTGCATATTTCAGGATATAATCCAAGCAGAGACCTAGTTTTATGGCTACCAGGAATGTAATGATCATCCACTGATGTTAATAAACAACAAATTACATTATATGAAACATTTATATAAGATTGCAGATAAATTCTATGTAACAGATACAGAAATATTTTATCAAGCTGACTTGTCAAAATGATGGACAATTCCATCATTATCATGTGGTAACTGAACAAATTTATATGAAATAAAATACAAAAATGGCAAGGACTTTATTACCTTCCAGGTATGGTACTGAAAAGTTGGTGCTGACATTATTAATTATCCTGCAAGTCATAATATTACTGCCACAAGGCTCATAGTGCCAGTCACACTCATTACGAGGGTTGTAGTAGTCACAAAATATTGCTGAAGAGAAAAGAAAGAGAAGCTGAATGAAAGCATAGTTGCCACAATGCAGCTCTGATCAGATCTTTAAAGGTACAACCTAAATGAATTTACATGTTAAGTCAGAAAAATTTCTCTTGAGGTATAGGATCTGGACTTTCTGCTATTAAACATAGGATACACAAAATTTGGTATTATTAATGATTTAATAGGCTTCCTGACAGCAGCCAGTAAGATAAAGTTGTGTTTAACTGTTACTCACGGCATATATCAGGAGTTCTCCAGAAAACACAGGCCTCGTGCTTGGTACATTCTTGAGCATATGCAGCAACTGCAGAACAGAAGCACTCACAATCTCCACCACTGTCACAAGAGCAAGCATCATGAACACAAGCTTCATAGAAAGGAACTGGGTCCACCTGATGGGGAAAGAAATGATGCCCCAGTTCATCTCCAAATTAGTTTTCAAACTAGTAAGCTTGAAAGATCTCTTGAGATATGGGAATTGAGCTGGCAGGAATGAGACTGTTTCTAAGAATTACCATATCACAAACAAATATTATAGGCTTCCGGCTGCTTAATATATTTTGGATAATAATTTGGATAACATAGTGCCTTCATAATTTGCTATGAGTGGAAACATTACAGTCCTTGTCTGTGCCCACATTTTTTAACAGAGTTACATTTTACTGGTCTCAAAACCAAGTTTGTTTAACATCAATGAAATCTAACCTCCCAATAAGCTTTGCCAACCAAGTGGTGAGCAAGAGCAGAAAGACATATTAGCAAAATACTTTTTGTTTGGGACTGCAAGAAGAGAAACTGAGTCTGGATTTTTGCTGCTAAAGGAATCAACATAGAAACACATATTAAGTTAATTAAATTAGTAATTCTTTGTGACTTTTCCACTGTGAGTTAAGAAGAAACTATTTCTAATATGACCATACTTAGGAAAGAGACAAGAAGTAGAGGGCAGTGCTCCCTGTGCACTGTAGTCTGGAAGCTGTTGGCCTTACATGGCATATGAGAATTTGAGGCACATTACCAGTGGCAAAGTTAGTAAATGACTAAACTGTACAATGTCAATGGTTTCCATCCTGGATTCCTTCTGTGTCTTGAATTTAACAAGCAGCAGTGGTCTCTTCAACAGACACCTTTCAAGCATAGTATGTTGCTTCTGTCAGAAGAGGGGTCTGATGATTATAAGACCTTTCAGAAATTACAGTATGCTAGTCTCTCAGGAAGAGATAGTGTAACTGCAGTACACACCGGTCTATTCAGGCTAGATTTATAAAGTTAACTTACACAGCAGAAGCTGTGAAAGTGTGGGGGTGAATATGGGCTTGTACAGCCAGCGGTGGTTCCATTACTGATACAGCCACATTGCCACGCCTGCAGCTGTACTGAAGACTTAATTTAAGATAACTATTTAGCCACTTTATTTTTGACAATATCTCAGCTTCTGCAGTAATGGAAATGCACCATGTTGTCCCATTACTTACTGCCCTCTACAGACCTTGGAGTGACAAATTTCAAAGACTTCACTCTGGATGATGCTGCATTCTTTCTCTGCCCAGGACTTTCGATGTGGTTTTACATCACAGGGCTTTATCTCTTCTGTAACATCTGGGCACATGGAAGACTGTTTCCAGGAATTCCCAAAATTTAGAGCACTAGTGTCCTGCAGCCCACTCCTTGTTGTAAAGTCATTGTTAGACTTGTCATCAAAGTTGCCACACAGACCACACACTTTGCCCTGGAAAAAAAAAATTAACATATCCACAGCTTTTAAATATACTACAGAAGTGAGAAACAGACTCTAGTAAAGTAAAACGTTGATATTAAAAAGGACAACTGACTCTCTGTGTAACCAGTGTTTTCATATTTACTTCCAAATAATTTTAACAGAAAATTATAAATAAATATAAAACTTGTTTATATAGTAAACATATCTCTCTATATAAATAATTATATTTATATAATAAAATTATAAACAAATATAAAATAAATAAACCTTTATTTGTCTGTGTGCTCAGCAGACTATTCAGTTGCCATGTCTTCCTTACTTGAAACCAATTATATCTAATGTATTCCCATGTTCCTGCGGCATCGTTTCATCCAACTTATAACACTGAAGAGTGTGTAAACCTCTTTCAGCTGAGAAGAATTAATTTCTTTTCATTTTTCTCAATTTGTCATCACTCAGCTATATTAATATAAGCCTGAGTGAGTTTTATACTGCTTAAAACTCTTTTTATTTAAAACTTCTAACATAATGAGCACCACTTTCTTGAAAGAAAGAATTTAGCAACTTACTCACAACAGTGCACTTTTGGTAGTGCTATTTAAGGTATATCAGCCCCCTTAAGGAACATCTTGTTTATACAGCCCCTCACCTCCTTATTCACCACAATGAATCTAATAGTCTATAACTCAGCATGCTGATTTTCAGAAATCAGAACCATCTCCAGACACTGCATGGGGAGTCTGGTTTTAACTCAGGGCTGAGATTCTATGCAGGTTTCCAAGTGCATGTATTGTCAATTTGCGTTCCCTAAATTACTCTGGATGTTTAGTTCTTAACATTTACAAACTCAGAATGCCTTAGAAGTTTAGCTTTATTGTAATCACATGATATGCATCCTCTGCAATGCATCATGACAGGCAGTAAGGAACTCCAGTAGCACTTCTGCAAGCTGTGATAGTAATATTGCAAGCTAATAAATCAATGTGCACAGGATATAGGAATCAAACATGGAGTCAGAATAGAACAAGATATATGTTTCCTTATCGCACTGATCTATTCATACTACTACTTCAGAAAAAAGGCAAACAGGTCCTAACTTTGTAATCAGGGGTCAGCTTGATGAAAACAGTAGTCTTCTTATCCCAGATAAGCATCACACCATTGCTAGCCTCAATAACGAGATAGAGGCCTACTGTCTTGTTCCAATAATGTACATCATCACCAGTATCTCGCTGAATTTCTTTGTAATCTTTGTTCTCCAATTTCAATTCAGTTTTCTGAAAGATACAAAAGAGAACTATTATAACACTAACTTTTATGATGAAAAAAATATTTATATGCTCATAACAATATAAGTAATCTGAAACCAATACCTCAAAGTCTAGAATGACTTTCTAGGATGACAGGAAGTAGTATAGCAATTTTGTTTGACAGAGGTTCTAGTACCTGAGAATCTACACTTTTACAGATAAATTTGATAGTGCCTCTAATCTTTGCTGCTTTGAGGGATGTGGCTTTGGAGCAGTACTCTCATTTTTTTAATACTTGAATGCTGATATTCACTGAGCATCATTACTCACCCCTAGAAACATTTTAATAGCCTTTGAGCAGGTAACTCCTGTAGTTCCACAAGGGACATTCTCAGTGATGATACTGAATGAGCCACTGGAATTTCTATCACCACAAAAGTCCTATTGAAAAAGTTAAAAATGAGCAAAAGAAGATTAGGTAGAATATTTAATTTTTAATTCAATCTCATACTAATTAGAATCATTTAAATCTCCACAATGAATAAATCATTACTGCTGCTTCATATGTGAAATCCTACATACATCTATTTTTACAGATGCACAAACACATACACATACATCTCTGCATACATATAAATATTTCAGAGTCTAATGTGTGGCAAAACCCGGGAAAGAATTGGGACAGTAAACCAAAATGAGGAATATATCTTTAAATATAAATATCTTTGTTTCATAAACTTAGAATTCTGGTTTATTTGACAACTGATAATGAGTTGTTAGAGCTCACTATAAAAACAGTCCTCTTACATAATACAATTTGTGACTGCTGTATCAAAGAAAGCCCACACTCACACAGCTTGATGGCACTGAAAATACAGAATTTCAGAAATCATCTCGGCAGAATGTTCAAACACCTCAGGAAGAGTGATGGCAAGCAAAAAGAAATGACAAAACAAGAAGAAAAGTATATCTTCAAGGCAATTGGATGCCATTTCAGCCCCCTCGTTAACACTACCTGAGTAGCCACATATTCACAGCTTCCATCAAAGTCATAGAATTTTCCATCAAAGGTGATATAATGGCCACTTCCATATATCATACAAGTCCCATAGCATACATCTTCAGTGCAGCTCCAAACCCCTTTTTGGCAGGTACTAGAAGAGAACAGAAGAGTTGAATTTTCAGATCTCACCAAAAGTGTGTTCTTCGGTAAACTACAGAATAAACTGAATCCACAGCTACCTGATAAAACATGACAATGTGCACAATACCAATTTCAGTGTTACAGAGGGTCTTAAGTTTCAACTTCAATAGTTTATCCTGGGTTTAAGCCTATAGCATAATTTTTAACTCTGGCTAGCCACATTTTTCAGATCTGATAGCATTCATATTCATAAAAAGAGTGTACTTTCCTAATAAGAGACGCCAACTGAAAACAGAGGTAACTATTACCCCAACATTTTCAGCATAATATGTATTTCCTCAGATAGCAAACAGCATGCCTGAAAATAAAGATTTATACTTGCAGCTATTGCAACCACATAGCTATTAATTTACTGCATAGAATATATTCTAGAAGACATTCAAAATTATAACTTACCAGGTGTTGCAGTCCACTGTTACCTGCTGTCCAGGAGAATACCAGTGGTTGTTATGAATGCATGGGCAGTCCTTCTCCTCCACACAGCCCCCTCTCCCATCATCAAACAGACCCTCAGGACACACACAGCCTGAGACACACTCTGCCTGGAACTAAGAAATCAGAGCAAAAATTGTTAATTTGTGAAAAAGCACTGCATTTTCATTCCAGTTATTCAGAAGCACTCTGGTAAAAACAGCATTTGTAACAAAACAGCCTAATATTGATTGGTTTTATAAGCTTTTTCTTTCTAGGTTTCCAATCTTTTTCTTTTTCTTTTTCTTTTTTTTTTTTTTGATGAAGACACAGTAAAAGAAAAACGGGAGGGAAAACATGAAATTACCAAGTGATTAATATTATTTGGGATAAAATACCAGAAGATTAAACCAAAGAGAAATCAACTGCGAGTTACAACTGCATTTTCTGTCTTTCACCATGTCAATTAAAGAATACAGAATAAAGGAAACATGACATGAAGAAAAACTAAATACATACATGATCAGTTCGAGGAGTGTGACAGCTAAGTTGTACAGGCGTTTGTGAATTCCAGCTTGGGGATGCATTGCAGTCAAAGTATGTCTTGTTAGAAGAGCATTCTGTTACACCTGAAAGGTATTTTGCTGGTTTGGATGAACCCAGAAAAGGCAATACAAATATGTGAAATGTGGTAGTTACTGAGACACAAATCTCAGGGTATGACTATCCTTATGAAAAAAGAAAAGCTCAGTGAAGACAGAACAAATTGAAAATGTCTAACTGCTTCCTATAAAGATAAAAAGCAAACATATAAAACAATTAAGTGGAGAATTCAATTGAAAGTGTAGGTTTGGGTTTGGAGGTTGAGTTATGGCTTTCATTTTAGTTTACTTTATAGAATGTCACTTACTTTGCATTCTTATTGTCACTGAAGTACACTGGATCTTTGCATTTCGGCAAACACTAGAAAAGCGAAGTAAGTAGAAATCAAAAAAAAAAAAAAGTAAGCTCAATGTCTTTAATTTAAATCTAAGAATTTATTAACATGAATTTGAGAGTATTTATTAGAATTTATTGTGCATAATTTCTATGGATATTTCAAGGTGAACTCTATTGAAGTGTACTCATGAATTTCCACTAGGAGAAAAAACACAGCAAGATTTTAGGCATAATGCACTGTAAGGTTATCTTTTAAGGAATGACAGCTGTTCTCCTAATCCGTAACACTGAGCTTTTTGATGGCTAATGAAACAGACAATAATGAAATGGATAATAATGAAAATTTAAATCAAAGCCTTCATTTGGATAAACAATACATTTTCATGCCTATTTAACTCATATGTTGCAATTATGTTGGCCTGTATGCTTCATCTGCTGGGTAAGAGAAGTATTTCACAGTTCGCACAGATAATTCATGCAGCAAACAGCTGTCAGTTAATGATAAAAAATACCAGTGTTGTGAAAGTTCCTTTCAAAAGCCTATGCTCCAGTAAATACATATCAAGGGGACATTCCTTCATTGGAAAACATAAGCAATCTGACAGAAAACAGCAACATAGAATCGTAGAATCATAGAATCGTAGAATCATAGAACAGTTAGGGTTGCGAAGGACCTTAAGATCATCTAGTTCCAACGTCCACTAAACCATGCCACCCAAGGCTTCGTCCAACCTGGCCTTGAACACTGCCAGGG
>JBAFWW010036770.1:23817-37264 GCA_036873685.1 Agapornis canus
TGCTATGAGGTCTCCACGCAGCCTTCTCTTCTCCAGGCTGAACAGCCCCAAATTTTCTCACCTATTTTCCCCTATGCAGGTGAGTGATGCACCTTTCTTTGGGCAATACAGACCATTCTAACCCTTTGAAAAGCTACTTTGAGCCAAGCACCACTAAATTTTACTGACTGACTTTCTCTGATCCAGGTCTGGCCTGCCTGTACATGAAGCACAATTCCTTCTTGGTCTATAAGCTTAAAACAGGACTATTTTCATCACCAGTCTTCTCTTCCCAGAGTGATCAGAAACTTCTTACTGTCCCTTCATCTGAAATATAGGGAACTGTAACTTACTGTGACATCCTGCTGTGGTTTAAGCTCAGCTGGCAATTAAATATCATGCAGCTTTTGTTCACTCTTCCTCCCCAGGAAGGATGGGGAGGAAAACTGGAAAAAAGGTAAAAACCCATGAGATAAGAACAGTTTAATAACTGAAATATAAGTAAAATATAACACAACAACTCCCCCCGAGAAACAAAACCAGTCAAAACCAAAACCAAGTGATAGACAGTAAAATTGCTCACCACCATCTGACCATCCCTGAGCAGTGATCAGCCCCTTTCATCCAGCTCCCCCCAGTTTATATTTATTTATGATGTTCTGTGGTATGGAACATCCCTTTGGCTACTTTGAGTCAGCTGTCCTGGCTGTGCTCCCTCCCCCTCCTGGCTTCTTATGTCCCTCCTCAGTGGCACAGCATGAGACTGAAAAGTCCTTTATTTAGGGTAAGTACTGCTCTGCAACAACTAGAACATCAGTGTGTTATCAGCCTTATTCTTACACTAAAGCCAAAACACAGCACTGCACCAGGTACTAGAAAAAATCTGAAATCTAGCCTGGCTGAAACCAGGATGCATCCCAATGAGGGAAAGCAACATGCCTTTGAACACTGTTCCAAGCTATACCACCTCTGTTTCCTTATTGCCAGAAGGCTAATGATCCTGCCTACCAGCTGCTTTATATTTGTTTCTGAAATAATCAGTCTTTTAGGTAGACATCATAGCCTGTCTTATTTCATGCTCAGCTACCTTACAGCTTATTGGATTACACATTTTAATCCAGAAGAATCTTGACTGCTAATGCACAGATAACTGTGCATACATTTGTATGCATTAATTTATTTACTATAAATTGTTTGACAATCTGAAGCAATCAATCCATTTTGGAAAAAAGATAATTCTTTATCATTAGCATCTTTGCTTTAAGCTTACATCAATTCTTTACATATTAGTTGACCTGTCTGTGGAACTTCATGCTATTCTTTGCTTCGGGTCATCTTAATCACAAGTCATCCTCCTCTTTCCAATACCAGGTGTTAACTTGCCATTAATACAAATGATGCTTATAATTTTGCATGCACTTCAGTCCTTCCCCAGTAGCAACACTACAACTGAAAATGTGGAATTCTAACTGGGTAAAAGCTATAACTGTGAAAGTGGCATCACCAAAACAAGTGGCATCACCAGAACAAGTGATGAGAAGGAATGTTTTCAAATTTAGGTCGCACTGCTGAGTCTTAACAGTGATAGTTTCTTATAAGTTCCAGAAGTCCATGAGTAGAAATAAAATTCCCATAACCTTTCACTGTATGTCTGACCTAGGAACCCAGACACTATTGCTACGACAGCCTATGCTAAAACTCAAAGTCTCAAAAAAAGTTGATTGCATGGTAAGTGTGTTTATTACAGCAGCAGATGTAGAAGGAGAGATAAAAAATGTGGTTTGAGTCATAGCTGTGTCAATGCCTTGAATGTTTCCCTACTCTTAAACTTTTATGAGACTATTAAATTTTTCCATCAGCATAGCTAACTTTTAATGTTCATATTAATTGCAGTGTAAGTTTATATTACAGTATATTTTCTGTTAAAAAGACAACCTACCCAGAAGGTTATATTTATTCTGATTCCTGTTTCAGAAGAAAATTACCTATATGGAAAATTTGTATTACTTTAAGATAAAATTAAGCAGAGACCTGGCTAGACCTATTCTTTTAGGAAGAATAAATAATTTTAAAAATAATTTGGGTCTGTTTCTATCTGTAATGTATTCAGCAGTCAAGCTTTTATTTAAGGAAATGTTACAAAAACTCACATAGTTTTAACTGATCCTAGGATCCTTCTGAAAATGGGTTAATATATAATTAATTATACTATCCTTTTACACTAAGGTATTCAATTTCTGCTTGAACTATTAATTTAATTGCTTGTGCAACTCTTTGGGTAATCGGCATTCTTTTTTATTCAAACAAATCCAGTGGTATAAGGTATCTGATGATGCTACCTGGGTATAGCATTCTCACATGCCCTTCCTGAAATGGTTTGGCATAGAAATTTTACAATCAGCACCCATTTTCCACTCATAATACTTCCTTCTCTTTGTCAGTAGCTCATACTCTCAGACTAAGGTTGCAAAACATTTCTTCCAGTTAAGTACAAATACAGATAAATATGCAATGCAATTACTGGAAATCAGGAATGGATGTAGTAGGCAGTAAATTCAACTTCAACTAGTAAACTTTCCTACTAACACTTACCTTCCAGAAAAGGTATGTCTGTGAAAAGCCTCGGCATGAGAGCTTTTATACCAATATGTACAGAAAAACAATTGAGAATTTAAAAAAAGATTAGAACAGTTGTCCTTTGCTCAAGCATCTGTGGGATTTACTATAGGGAAAAGGACAGAGCCAAGAAGAGAAGGCATAGAAAGGCCATCAAAGGAGTTAACACTCCACATTCCTCTCTGGCAGTTTTACCCCAGTGGAGTGGGATTTTCCAGATCTTTTATTTTCTTTCTGGGAAACACTAAGAAAAATATGGTAAGCAAGGTGAGCACACTTGCTTTAATTGCAATTTTCCTCTACAACTAATATTCTCTACCATCTCCTTGTCTCAAAATTCCTATTGCCACTGACAGTGGAACAATTTTCAGGTTCCAGATGGGAAATCAGACTCACCTTACTGTCACTAACAAAACTAGAGAGCAAATCACCCTTTGCTCTTCCTTTCCTTTTTCTGCAGCAGAATATAGATATTTGCTATGAGTTATTTTTTAGCTTTCCAAATCAGGATTTTTAAACAGCCCTCCAAATATTACACTGAAAGCCTGCTTAACACAGCATATTCTCCTATTTTACAAAATATTTTATAAAAAGTCCCCAGTCTAGTCATTTGGCTGATAGATTAAACTTTTTCCATTTTGCTGAACTCTTGATGGAATGGCTTAATTAATGACATGTAATGAGCACTTCTACTGACCTGACAATTTCATACATTTTAAATTCCATATCAGATAGCTGAGCTAAACAATTTTCTGAGCCATGGCATAACTTTGGTGATAGTTCCACAGAACACTATGGAAATTTGTGTTCACTTACACGAACATTTAGCTAAGAGTCTTTAGTCTTCCTCCTCCTACCATCAAATATTACAGTCCTACTGGTACAATTTTCTACTTGCCATAGTTATGGTAAACTTTAGCTTTTTTTCTGTTATGCAAATAGGCAGGTACAGAATTAATAGTGCCTTCTGTTGCGTGTGAAAGGGAAAAACTACGTCAAATGCTAGAATATAGCTGACTCATATCTATGTCTTCCAGCTGCCACAAACATTTTCTAACATTACTTTGTAATTAACTTCTGAATCACCAAAAAGACAACATTGTCAGTACAAAGCGCTGTATCACCTGTGTACCTCTGACACAGGAAAGGAGAGAGAAGGCTGAATCAGATAACCTGAGAAATATTTTCCTTCACACACTTTCATGTTTTGCACAGTTTGTGTTTATTTTCCATGCATTTTCAAAATTTGAACCTGATCAGTCCTTAAGGTGCCTTTAAAATGCAAAAAATATTGAACAAAATGAGGAGGCAAACTAGAAAATACTTTTGAGCACTCTTTAATGCATTTCCTTTTCAGTTACTGCTTTTTAAAATGGCAATTCTCAGAAGCAGATCATCTGCACTATAAAACACCAGCAGTAAGATTTACGGTCCACGTCACGCGGTGATGTACTGCATCTACTAGGGCTACCTATAATTAAATTTTGGAAGGGTCGGATAAAAACAATTAAAAAAAAAAAATCTGTAACTTCAAATTACAGGTACTTGATGTCCAGAAAAACTGTTTTCCAGACTATCAGGATACCTCACAGTTTTGGTACATGTGCCTCCACAAAACCTCTGTCCCAGTATTTAAAACTACAGAATTAAACACACAGCCAGAGATAAAGAATCACTAAAGTACTTAGGCAATATATGGACTCAAAACGAGATATACATACCATGAACAAGGAGCGACTGGACCAGGAAAGAGAAAAATCTTAAAAAAAAAAAAAAAAAAGGGTGTTTCTGAATTTTAGATTTTGTGTGTATCATGAATATGGCTGCTTCATGGCTTTCAAAAATAGATCCTTCTCTCAAAATGGTGCCAGAGAAGGACTCTTTATTCTACAGTTCACTGAACAGAGTGAAGGCTGACATACCTAAATCTGTCTTGGGGACTCACATCCACATCTCCCGTGAGAATGTGAGAGCACAGCTGGATGACTGCTGTAGGTCCCTTCCAACTGAACAGTTCAGTTCTAATACCTGAACCCCTGGGCTCTAAGGCACTCTCCTCCTTTTGAAACTCGGCAACTTTGCAGAGAATACTTAAGAATTTTGTAGTTCCAACGACAAGAAAAGCAGGACCAAGCACGACTTTACCAAGCAGAAATTAGAAAGACTTGCTGATGAGAAGAGGGAGGAGGGGCATAGTCTCAGTTAATTCATACAGTTGATATAAAATATAGGTCACTTCTTGGGAATAGAAACTTTGGTATGGATACAAGCCCAATTTTTTTAAGGTAATTTAAAAAGATGTTTTTCACTTTCTGCAAAGAGATCCACACAGAAAAACTTAGTTGAACATACTACAGCAGAATGTTGCTGATGTGTAAAAGCATGCAGAATACAGATAACAGTAAAATCTCTGCCCGCTCTGAAGAATAGTTATTTTTCCAGCAATATTTCAGTATGTTAGAAACGTTATAGAGAAAAAGGATTTCATAGAAACTCTGTAAGTTATGTTTGCTGTAAACAAATAGCTTAATAAAAAGGATAAATGGAAAGCAGGTCCAAGAGATAAGTGATAGCATCTTCTCTAGTTTCCCAGGACAGACCAAAGTCTCCAGCTTAGAACTGTGCTCAAAGTAACTTAGGATATATGTAAATGGAAAGACCAAAATAGGCAGGTGAACTCTTTAAGACTTACAATATGCCAAAATGTAAATCTTACTTCTGGCCATCACCTGAAAACGTATTGATTTCTGTTAATGTTAAATGCATTTTGGAGTAAATTTTGCCTTTCTTTGCAAGAAATTTATAGGAATACAGATATGTCAAAGAACAAACAATTTTGCAACTCTTTCATCTCTTGTCCTACTGTCCTACAAAAACTCTTTGTTTCCGCTTTGTCATCACAGGAATCTTTTCATATTGGCTCATTCAAACCCAAGCAAAACATCCCTCTGAACTGACTGAGGATATAGGAGATTTTTATTTGCTACCAACTATGTAAAGGATGGTATTTCAAAAATAGGAAATGCCCATGAAGAAGTGAAGCAGTCAAAATAAGAAATGACCTGGTCATTGATTGAAGACACCATATGAGAAGTCCATAACAAACAAATACCACCAGTCAAAACAGACCTAAAAGGACTAGAAATGAGAACAAAAGCCACTTTTGCACTTGCAGGTCAGGGTCAGTAAGAGAAGAACAATTGTGCACACCCTTCATATTTTTTATTCATTCCCTAAAACTAAACTAGACCTTCAGATTCCATTTTGAGTTTCTCATGCTTACTGTGTTTTTCTCATGTTTGTAATACGTTTCCTAGAACACACATTTTAACTCCTGACTTGTGGTGCTAAGGAAGAAACCAAATAAGACACCACTGAGGATAATATGACTGCAGTTCCCTTGGGCCTGATGTAAAATTTGGGAAAAAAAAAAAAACAATCACTACTTTCACTTCAGATTAAGAGATTAAAAATAATGCTGCAATTACCTTACTTGCTGGCAGCTCTGATTTACAGGAGCAACAAACATACTGTTAATGATGACTATCAGAAGGAGGAGGAAATCAAGCAGTTTCTTGCCTGGCAAATCTAAGTGACCATATGCTACTGATCATCCACTGAAAGTGCAGCCAGCAATTTATCCATGGTAAAATTATTTTCAATTACAAAGGGTTTATACGTTCTGGTGATCACTGTTCTGTATTCCCCACCCTGTGCCCTGGCCATGGTGCTGAAAATAAAACACAGCTTAGGCAAATGGTTTTACTTCCTTTTACTGCAAGAGGGAAGGTGTAGGGCCAAAATACCCTCTGAAGTGAAATGGTAAGGTTTATTTGACTTAAACGATGTCACAACATGCTACATTCAAAGTTTTTAAGAACCTGATGAGGCACTGGAATGGGTTGCCCAGGGAGACTGTGAATGCTCCATCCATGGCAGTGCTCAAGGCCAGGTTGGAAAAAGCCTTGGGTGGCATGCTTTAGTGTGAGGTGTCCCTGCTCATGGCAGGGGGGTTGGAACGAGATGATCTTAAGGTCCTTTCCAACCCTAAATATTCTATGATTCTATAACCTATATTAAACACATGCTGCTAGTGTCTTGTCAGTATTCTCCTGAAGGAAGACTCCAGAATGAGGTAGTCACTGGCACATAAAGAATAATATGTTGCAAGAATAGAGGCAATTCAACACATTCTAAGTACTCTGTTCTGTCCATTTCTATTTATGCAACCTCCACAGCCTCTCAATAAAGGTGGTGATGATTACAGACACCCTAACAGGGTAAGAAAATATTCAGGACAGTCCCATCTCATGTAGCAATGGCATGTTTGATCAGTACTCCTTTCATCAAGTCTTTTCCTCAGCAAGACAGAATACAGCATTGCAGTGTTTGTACTACACTCCCACAGTTAGTCTGACTGGCTTGAGAAATCACAGAGTAGATGAACACCCTCCAGAAAGCATTTTCAGTCAATAATTAATTTTATTCCACACTAATTTAAAAGGGTTTTGATTTTTTTTGGGTTCTGGTGAGTTTTTTCCCCCAGGTGTATGTTTCAAGAGTCCATTTCACCATCTTATTAAAAAAAAAAAAACCCATGTGTGAGAAAACCAGTGCCAGTTCTTTTAAACATAAAACTGCAGTGCATTACTAAGCAGACACACACTCTGCTCCTGTCAAACTTGCTTTATTTCCCTATTCTGATTCCTTCCTACACTTTTGCCTCTTCCTATGTTGCATATATAATCAAAAGTCCATTAACATAGTCCTAACATGTAACCAGCATCTTCTCTGAAGTAGGATAGGATTCTGTGTCTGCAGCTAGTACTGTGATTTCTGCTCAGTTTTAGATACCATTCAGTGCAGGAAAAGTTCTGGATTCTTCTTTGGGATTATCAAAAAGAAAAAAAAAAAAAAGTAATATGTCGGAAGGGAAAAATACAGCAATATTCAGCACTTTCTGCCAAAATTGGACTTGCAAAATAAAAGCCCCATTTGGCCCATAATTAGAACCAATACCTAATCCTCTCACTCTAAGGGCTTGATTGCTGATTACTGACTCTTCCTATAAGTTTTGAAGTAAGAAGTTATGTAATATGTGTGCACTTGGCAGACTTCTTTTACATGGTTCATTTCTTAGACAAGACTTTCCTTTTCACCTCTATTTACCTACTCTATTTAAATATATCTTTTTTACAACCCTAGCCACTTATGTACACAATAGTTTTATAGGCGCTAGTGCTAGTTCCTTCTTGCGTCATGAAAGTTATTTCAAGCTATTGCAAAAAAAAGGCTGACAAACAAATGCCACATTAAGAAAAAGTGAATATAAAACCATATTTGATCAACCATGCACGCATTGTTTTTTCCTGGCAAAGAGTACAGGCAAATGTGATTGAAAAATATTGCCTAATTTATTTGAATGCAGAGACACAGGCTTCTTTTAATTATCTTTGTCCTTTGTAGATATGCTTGCTTTCTGGCATGTACTTCTTAAATCTATCTTAAATTACTCTAATGATGACATTTCCAGGACCTTCCACTCTCTTATTTTTGAATTCCAGAAATAATTTATATGCCACTTCTTGGCATCGTCAGGCATTGAGTAAGTGTGAGCAAGTGTTAAATTTTCCTTGATAGCTATCTACGCTGCTAATTTTTCTTTATTTGTGAGTTAATCATGGTGGTACACTGAAGTTATGCCCTTCTTCAATGTATGACCACTTTTAGTGAGTAATCTACATGTTTGACAGCAGCAAAACTAATGTATGTTGTTAATACATGTGTTGTAATAGATTGTAATTGTAATAGATTGTAACAGATTGTCAGGGACCATCTAATATTCTTCATCAAAAAGAAAATGAAATTCTTTGAGAACTGAACTACAACAGCATAGTAGTTACCAGAAAAAAGCCCTGCAATGACTGTATATGCCTTTATATGCATATGTGACACTCAGATTGACCAGTCTCTTCATATTTGATACCATTAGTACCACATGCCTTCTAGCACATTGTACTGACCTCAGTTTTTTAAATCAACAGTTCAGTGGTAAGCAGAGTTTAAGGGGTAATAAATAAGATCATGTCATTACATCTAAGCCTTTTCTTTTTATATGCCATCTTAAAATCACTGTAAAGTCACTGCACATCTGATCTGAAAAGAAACCTCCAAAAGTATGGCAACTTTTCTAGTGATCACACATATAAGAAAGCATGAGCAGAAAAAAGGTTAAAAGATAAATACTGTGAAAAAAAAATGCATATAAGAAACAAAAGCATGAAACCTGAAACAGGTATCATTGTTTGCATAGTACTGTACACTGTAGATCGTTAATCTTCTTAATAACTGTTAAAGGGATTTAGAGCTTTTTTATGTTTTGGTGAGAAATTGAAAACCAACTTAGATAATGGCAGTGAGGTTAAATCCCTGTAGTTCTAGTAGTACACAAACTGGTAGCAACTGTGTTATATCAAGTCTGCAGTTATATTAAATGCTTTATGCCCCCTGGTATAGACATTTATTCTATTCCTTAAGTACTGAAGTATTTTTTCAATTTAAAAATACACATCTCACAACATGTTTTAGTGCACACATTCATCTCCAGAACAGCGAAAATTAGAAAATAATTACCAGCTCTGGGCACTGCTTGTCCTTCCAGCATACAAATACAGCCCGCTGCTTGTGCAAGTATCTTACTGAAAGCCATAACTTTATCCTCAACAAAGGATTTTTGCCTTGCAGAATTGTATTGTAAGAAGCTGCACTAATACGCAGCTCAACAGGTGAATGATATTTCATTTATCAGGATACAGACATGTACTTTTTATTTATTCGACATAACACAAGGATTCTCAATAAAAAGATTAGGCCATTAGTAATCAGTGATTGCCTTTTGTGGAGGAAAGCATCTCTGATTTTGGATCACTTCGGTACAGAGAAAAGTCAGACTGGCTCTGGGGAATAACTGAGGAGATACTGAAAACCAAAACTCTTCTTACAATAGAGAAAAAAACAGTACTCTTATTAAAGTAGCTGCCTGGCCCAAGATAAACACTCAGTAAAGATAGCCGTTATTTAATCTCTGTGTAGTTTCTGAAGAGAACAAATAATAAATGCTCTGGGAGGAGCTGAAGAATTAACAACAGCTGCTTGCCACAGCTGATAAAAAAGAATGATTATGAGATTGCATATATGTGGAATTTGCACCCATCTTCACATTTGTGTCTTGGGTTGTGGCAAGTTCCTGGTGCAAGGAAAGGGTTTTTGTAGACAAATGCCCTTCTTACAACAGTATGAATATAGCACTGTACTAACCATTTCCTAAGAAAATTATCCTCTTCCTGCAACATAAAAATAGACAGTTCTCATACATGATAATATAGTGATGTCATGGCACATGTTAGTTTTGACTATGATTGTAGGCTAGAATGCCACATACTCTGTTGCATAGTGTATTTTGCTATAATTATCATTCTGAAATTCAGTGACTGTTAAAGCATCTGGGTTGAAAACAAGGCTATAAATAGAACTTCAAAATGTGAAAAAATAAACAACAGAACCAAACAATATTGTTTATGTTTCTACATTTAGGCTCAATAGTACAATATATTGTCCACTTATATACATAATATACTTAAGTGCACAAGTACACTTTGTTTTCCAACATTTTAACCTATGTGGTTTATTGCTATTAATTTAAAATAATTCATATTCTTAACTTTATGGGAGATTTGCATTATTTTTTGATGAATGTTTTGTTACTACATCTGTTGGAGGCAAACTCAGACGAAGACACAGAACTTAAAGATCTAGCTCTCCCATTTTGTAGCAGTAGCATAGATCTATATACCCAGATATGAACCTGTTGTGCTAAATACTGCATAACCTCTCATTCATATAACATTCCTCAACTCAAAGATCTTTTAATTCAGTTAATGGCATTCACACAGAGGTAACATTTTAGATGTGAATTCATTAATCTTTGAGCAACTATCACCACTGAGTAAAAAGTGACTTTTGTACACTCCAAATAATCCAGCAAAAATCTTAATTTTTTAGGACAAACTATTTCTCTAAGTAGGAATGAGTTTTGGTTAGATCTATCTTAGGCAGTTTAGCTGTGGTCACCAAGACTGACAGCTAAGAAACTTTATAAAAAATTCAGGATGCAGACAGCAAAAGAAAACTAGAAATCTAAGGCCATGTAAGGAGCTGCAGTAAAAGTCTCCCTAACAAAAATACAGCATAGAATCACAGAATGGTTTGGATGAACCTTAAAGTCATCTACTTCCAACCTCTCTGTCATGGACTGGGATACCTCACACTAGACCATGTTGCCTAAGGCTTTCTCCAACCTGGCATATTTTGGACCTTCTCACATCTTACATAAAAAGATCGTTTGTCATTGAAGAAGTAACAATTTTTGCAGCAAAAAGTTCTCTTGACAAGCCATAGAGCAATCTTACCTCTTTGTTTCACCACTTTATAAACCAAGCTGTTAGCACCAATTTCAAACCACTCTTCTATAGAATTTGTCTTGAGATATCATAATAGAGGATTAAAAATTCTGAAGTTTTGCATGCAATATAATTAAATACTCAAGAAAAAGGACCAAAGTAAAGTAAATCTCATTGTTTCAGCTATACTTCCACCAAAGTTCCACTCAGGTGGAACACAATTTTTTTTTAACCATCTAAGAATTGTAATGGTAAACACAGAGTTTTAATATGGTTAAGAAATGCATTCCAGTTGATACAGAAACTAAGAAAGATGTTTCAGATTATTTTTCATAAATCACAATGTTGACACAGAATAACCTAGACACTTGCAGTTAATACACATTACATTACAATCACCAGGAGGCATTAGACCCACTGTAAGCTTTGTGTTCAGAGACTCTGCACTTCCCAGCTAACTGGGCTTCCTCTTTCCTATCAGGGCTCCCTCTGATTTACTAGCTGACATTCTCACAGTTATCTTGCCTCAAAAAGAAGAGGGATATCCACCAGAACATTCCCACAATTTTGGTGAAGACAGTCTCAAAATTCATGTTTAAATCTTCTCATGTTGCAGCAACATTTTTGGAGTCAGTGTTGGACTAAGTCTGACTCAGCACTATCAGATGGAATTAGGTATGTTTAGAACATGTCAAACATACCAGTTTCTTCAGGGAATTTAAATGCAAGGTCACTTCATTCCTGAATTTATAGTGCCAGGGAAGGAGACAGGACATGTAGACAGTTAGCTTAAAGCAAATTCATTAATTACAAAGCATGTACATTAACATATCTTTAGGCACCTCAATAATTTTCTGCTGGAAAATGAGGCACACACAACACAGCATTTCAGGTAGCACTTTTTGGACCAACCTTATTTAGAGGCCTTGGTGCTATTTTAGAGTTCATCTTCCACTTTCTAATACCACGTTTGTATATCACAACAAACCTCAATAGAGTGTAACTGGGTGTTGCTGCTCACAATGCAAGCTCTAAAGGCACTATACTCCAACTGGTACAGTAATTCCAATGAAGAAAATAAGCCTATTTGCTAGCCTGCCAAGAAAGAACCATTTAAAATGTTTTACTTGAGTGATAACCACTTTCCACACTGTTTTAGCAAAGTGGATGACATCTGCTGTTGTCAGTTATGAATTTTCTCTGAGTCAGTCTCTTCTCCCAAATAACAAGTGACAGGATAAGATGAAATGGCCTCAAGTTGCACCAGGGCAAAAATTGAATATTAAGAAAAATTTCTTCATTCAGTGAAGGGCTGTCAAGCACTGGAACAGGCTGCCCAGGGAAGTGGTTGAGTCACCATCTCTGGAAGTATTTAAAAGACATGTAGATGTGGTGCTTAGGGATTTGGTTTAGTGGCGGACTTGGCAGTATTATGTTAATGGTTGGACTCAATGATCTTAAGGGTCTTTTCCAACCTAAATGATTATATGATTCTGAAAAACAAAGACAAAACACAAAGTTCAACCCAAAACTTAAGCATGTAGCTAGCTTTGCTACCACTGGGATAAGTTTAAGATAAAATACAGGAAAATACATAGTACGGTTAAACTGCCATTCATTCATATTAAGACATTTTGGTTGCTTCTCACAAGAGTTTGTCCTTCTCAAATGACTAATGTGTGAAAACTGCTCACTGAGCTTGTAGTTCTCAACCTCACTGCTGCTGTTGCTATTATAATAGATGTTACCACTGCTAACTGTTGGAAATATCCTATCTACACACACAGAAAAGTAATTCCATTAGACTTCGTTCTGAAGTCACACATCCTTCAGTAAATTAATAATTCCTCTAAAAGTCCAATTTTGTTTGAAAGAGAAACCAAACTGAGCAAACCTGAGTAAAAAGCAATAATCCTTTTAGATGAGACAGCAAGAAAATCATCAAAAAATAATCACAAAGTAAACACCAGAAAATGAGAGTAATGGATAGGCAAAGTTTTTAGTTGTGGTATCAGTTCACAGAGGTACTTGGTATTGTCAGTCTGAACAACTGAAAACAAACCACAGAAAGTTCATACATAGGGGTTTTACTCACTCTTCTGATCTGTGTTGATTTTTCCCACATCCCAGTACTCTAACATAACAGCTGCAGAACAACCAACTCTCTAAAACATGGAGAAATAAGGTGATTTAGATTTTAATACAAGAACATTAATTTAAAATTGTTACAGAAAGTAATATTCAATAGGATATTCCATACCACAGAATGTCATGCCCACCATATAAACTGGGGAATTTGGTCGTAGAATCATAGAATCATTAGGGTTGGAAAGGACCCTAAGATCATCTAGTTCCAACTCCCCTGCCATAAACAGGGACACCTCACACTAAAC
>JBAFWW010036773.1:0-17080 GCA_036873685.1 Agapornis canus
TACTCCAGGTGAGGTCTCATGAGAGCAGAGTAGAGGGGCAGGATCACCTCCTTCGTTCGACATGTTGGTCATGCTCCTTTTGATGCAGCCCAGGCTTTATTATAAATGGTTTGTACAGAGGTTAGTAATAGAATACTAGATATTAGAAGCATTTTACAGACATTATTAGTATTTGTTATGGATGTTTACAAGCACATTAGCAGGTGTTATTGATCTGTTCATTCTATAATAACTTTAATAAATGGTTTGCCATTTACTAAAAGGGTTATCACTGGATGGGTTATCAACTCCTCAGACATTATGTATAGATATTTCATAATGTTATGTGTGATGATTGTATCAGGTTTAACTAACCAATACTGTAGTTTTTCTGCCACTTTGTTTATATTAACTTTTCATTAAGATATATACAAACTTTTAAGGTCTTTTTAGTCATGGTGCATATGGTACTGTCTATATGAAAATAAAAATGTTAGCAATAATGATACTCATATTCAAAGATGATGAAATCATGTAGTACAGAATTTCAGTATTTATTGCATTTGAATCATTTCTCTTAAACAAAAAATCTGTGTAGGACTGAGATTCATATTGCTAGCTTGGTTTGCAGGGTAAAAAAACCACAGCTGATTTTACATTTTCTACATCACCTTTGTTCTCACCAGGATATGCACAGTAAATCTAACTGGTCATAATGAGTGTGAGCATGAGGCTAACAGCCCGTGAATGTCCAAAGTGCTTCAAGAGTGCCAAGACACATCTCTTCCATTCTGCTTACAGTACTTTTGTAGTGAACAGAACTTCTGAAATAAAAATAACCTGATACCAGAACCAGATGGGATACCAGAACATGTGAGCAATGTAGTAGAATTGGTGCATGGATTGGTGTGCAACTTAATGTGTCTGTATGCTTACTACATATGTAAATTACATATGTATATACATATGCACACACAGTTTATCATTCAGATAACTCTTAACATTTGCTGATAATTTTGAATATTTTCATATCACAAATGAAAAACAAAAAATCCCTGTAAAACCAGAATATTTTTAGCCTTTAAAATGGATGTTCCTATTAAGGAAAACCAAAGCTGTCAAGTGCTTTAAACAAGGATCATATTTTGTACTGAAATATGACCAGGACATTTATCTACATTTTAATACTTTCACAATCTTAACATGAACCAAATACTATTTGCTTTGTTTTACTTGAAGTTCCAGTTCTTCAAGTCATTTTATGATGATCTTAGTATTAACAATGAAAGTATATTTTCTGTCTCAGATGCGCAAATGAGACCTCAGAAAGGTATCCTGAAATGCTTACCGAGATTTCTTTGTGTAATTTTTTTTTAATTGGAAATACTGCTACAACAAATCAGAACCTTCCACATGAAGAATAAATAGGCTTTGAAGTAATTTTTTTTTTTTTCCCCCAGGATATTCTGGCCAAAACTAAAGTGAGCAAGTGATCAAAATAGCTTATGGTTTGACATTGAGGATATTATGTTACAATGCAGGAGACCTATTACCATTAGATCACTATGTAGTTTGGTGCTAGAGAAAACAAACCCAAGGTCATGGTTTTACTCCTGTACAGACTAGAAAATTTTGACAGTAAACACTGGAAAGCACAAAAAGGTCTGTCATATTTTGAGAAGTTGACACTTTAAGGACCAATATTTAATACAAGTGAGTAAATAAAATTAATATTTTTTTTTTAAATACTAAAACCAGCTTGTCAAAACTTTGTCCAACCTAAATGTATCAGGGGTTATGACTTTCAATTACACATGAGACTAGCATCACCTTGAGCACCTTTGACTTTGAACCCCACACAATTATGTGATCAGTTTTAGCTGAGCAGGCTTTCTCATCCTTTACCTCAAGGTGACAAAACTGGTATTCTTAATAATCACCATCCCTGTAAGCATCCAATCCTATAAATATGTTGGACAGAGTACAGAATACTGATGTTCTATTCCTGTCTTTGGTTTAGACAAGGTTTGGGGCAAGGCTCAATCTTTACAACACAAAAATTAACACTACTTGTATTCTTTCCTATTGATTGAGTAGGACTGAGACAACACTCCTAAACCAGAGAAAGCCACTCAGTTTTTCATCTCACTGAAGACTAGCAATTAAAAATTAGGTTTCTAAATTTAGGTAGTCATCCTCCAAGATACTTTTCATCCTTCAGAAATAGATTAATTTCCTTTCTTCAGAAACTTGTATAAATGCAATGAAAATGTAGGTGGTAATAACTGTATGAGATGAATCTTATTATTTAAACTATTTTTCCTCTGAAATTTTAAATTAGCTATGATTCTATAGAAATCATTAAAATATGGCTTACAGGTGGTTTTGTTTCCTTTGCTGATTAAATGCAAAAATAACATATGTGTAAGTATGTTTTTTCAAGTATATTTTTGTCATTTCTTCATCCTCTTGATACTTGCATGTTTTCATTATCCCTTGAATTCCTAAAGTAACATTTTATCATTATTATTTTTTTGTTCTCCTTAATAATACATTGTTTATATTTTATCTTTCTATTTTTTAGTTTCTTTCACTCTCTTTTCCAAAAATACTTAATTTACATTTTAATAACCTGCTTTGGTTTTCATGAATGTTTTAACACTAAATTTTCCACTTAAATACCCCCTTTATGCTGCACTACTGATGTCCTGTATGTAATAGATCTCAGTGTGGCCCTCTGCATTTTTGAGTTATAGCTTGGCTATTAATCTTTCTTTATTGTGGTATGTTTAACAAACTATTAAAAATAATGGTAGCTGGCAATGAAAAAATGTAGTGCCCTTTAAGAGGCATTGTTTGAACTGATATTTAAAGATTTCTAATTCTCTGGGGTCATGAAAGTAATGTTTTCTTGTTTTTACAAGTCGTTTTGCAGCAAGTATTATATTGTCCAGAAATGATGTTTAAAGTTTCAATAGCTTCTGGTTCTCTGTGCCACATCACCTTGCAATTGCCCCCAAATTGTTTCTGAACCACGTTTCCTCTGGCAAGGAGTGGTAACCCTCATTTTATATTACATCGTACAATCTACAGTGCTCTCACCCCACTCATAATAATGTTAATGTCAGAATGAAAAATGATAAAGCATAAATTAAATAGCAACCATATGTTTTCTGTAATATATATTTTGTGTTTTCTGACCCAGGTAAACAATTTTCTTATATCTCCTGTTCAGATCTGCATTTCATCCTCCAGATTTGCCTCACAAACACCAGAGAGCAGGCATCTTGCCTGTGTCCAGACAGCTGAACTTGGACTTCAGTTAATACAATGATAGTGCTCATTGCCACTAAACAACCTTTTTTTTTTTTTTTTTTAAACCAGTGAGCTTGTTAAATAATGTATCTTCCATCAGCCTATGGTCACTTTAGAGCTTTACAAACAAGCTTAATCTTCCAGTCCATGTTATAACAAAGAACGGAGAGTCTTTCCATGTGATTATTCCTGTAGACCCTTAGTAAATTATCTGAACAAATAAATGTTACAAAATTCTAGTGGTTGGGCTCCCTATTCCCCCTCCTCCCCAGCCCCCATGAGCAAGTGGGAAGCACTCTGTGTATATCACATTCTCTAAAGAGGAGGGTATTCAAAAGCTCCAGAAATCATTACAACAAAACACAGCCTACCTTCTCTTGTGCAGAAGGTAGACTATCTGAGAGCCAAGGTCACTTCCATACATGGATCATTGGTACACAAGAGCACAGCCCAGATGGTGGGCCAATCATTAAAAATTATCTGGGATACATTTTTTCTTCTTTTTCCCTGAACTGCAGACACCCTTCCTTCAGTGAGCAGGGGCTGTTAGAATGATGGGTCACTGGCAGCTGGGAGAGGCAATGGCATACAAAGTATGAAGGTGACATTCACCATGCAGCTTAGGTAGCTGCAGCAGGCACTGTGCAGGGCCCTGAATACTGTCAGGGTGCAGATTCTCTGCCTTGGTCTCACTGGGCTTTCCAAAGCCACCCTCCCACCTCTCCCTGGATGGTGGTTTCTTACCTACTTCATAGAATCGTAGAGCCATAGACTGATTAGGGTTGGAAAAGACCTCATGTTGACATTTAGTCAAGTTCCTAGTCAAAACTACAAATGTTACAAAATCTTGTACCTAGCTTGTCATAATTTTTGATTCCTCTGATTTGTGTATCATTTTCAACACCTGTTTTGCTCATCTATTTCTTTTGCTAGCTGCCCAAGGCATCTTCTGCTGACTCCTCTATATGACATGGTTTTTTGAGTGCAGTGACGGTTGGAAATACACAGCCAGGCTAAGTGAGCCCACAAGTGGTGTCACTGCACCACTGAAATGCATGCAGTAGTTGTCTGTTGAGAACCAGGACCCACTTCTAAGGGGGCAGACTGAACTGACTTACTGATACTGGTTTTGGTGCATTGCACTAGATCTGCTACATTGGCTCTGGTTAACAGGCTTGTCCAGTTAAATGAAAAATGATGGTGAGGTTCATAGGAGGCAAATAGAGTTAAGCATTTTGTCTGTCTGCCCTAAAGAGTAACAAGAAGGGGCAGCCAAGGAGAGCATTTTAAGAATAAAAAAATAGATTCTGGAGGTTCTTTTTGCCTTTGATTGCAGGTGGAATCTAGAGAACGAGCTTGGGCTTTATGCTTGGTTTTTCAGAGAGCTAAAGCAATCCATCCTGTGTGATGCATGTCAGTCTGTGAGATGTAGGAGATACATATCGTAGTGGCTTTTTCCCATATATGTTTCCAATAAATATAAATACATAGCACTGAAGTTAATACTAAATTTTAAGTTTTAGAATTTTGCTGTCCATATACATTTTTCAGGACTTTAGTGGATTTTTGCACAGATCAGACTTTTTATCTGAATTAAGGTTTCTGAATATACTGTACAATAATCTACTTGGCTTTGCTGGTAATTATATGTCAAGAGAGAAACTGCAAAAAGACCCTGATAAACCTGATTGCATAATGAATAAAGTCAACATTCTTTAGTTTTGGCTGTGGATGCCAGGTAAGAAGTCTTAAGTCTTTAACAGTTATATGAGAAATAATAGGCTAGATAGATAGTGCAAGAATAATGAAGAGAAAGAGTTGTAAAACAATCCTATATTAAATGTCATGCACTCAGCAGGTTAGACTGATTAGATCTAGTGACAATATTTGTAAGACTTGCATACATTCTTTTCCAAATTTAAGTCATTGCTCAAAAGGCAGTGACTCAAATCTGGAAAAGTATTTTTAAAACCTCCAATATGATAATAAAGATTGGTCTGATATATGCACCTCAAACCCTAATCCAGATCTGAAAGGCCATTTGGACCTCAAGTTATACCTATAAGAAAAAAAATTCAGGGACAGTGTTACTCAATTTGGCTAGAAATATCAGAGATGTGGAATAACAACAGGTACCAAGTTCCCTTTGGTTCTACTGAGTAACTCTGTGATGTTCTTGGAAAGTTCCATTCTTTCTAACCTGGAACTGGGATTTGGCAAGGTAAAATTTGGCACCCTGGAACATTTTTGAATTCTTAAACCAGATTGAAATTGATATTTCTTTCATGCAGCCATTCCTGTTCACAAATAAAGCATAATACCCTACCTTGCTGAGTTCAAGAATACTCAATAAGAAGATAGGATTTGATTTTATTTCCTTTTTTCTCCTTTTTGGGAACCGTTCAGCTAGCTCTCTGGCCAGATCTTCCTTTCACATACACAATTCTGTTGTCTCTGATACTCCCCTGACTTAATAGGCCCTTTTAAATATTTTTTTTTCTTTGAATTTGTTTCACACACACGGGAAAAAAAAAATAACCCAAACAGAAACCCCACACCAAAAAAGAAAAACCCACAAAAAAACCCAAACAAACAAACAAACAAACAAACAAAAAAACCAAAACATCAAACCAACCAAACAAAAAACCTTACATCACTCTAACTGATTCCTAACTCTGAGTTTAGAAAATCAACACACTTTGGGTCATGTAGCCAATTCCTACACAAGACTTGCACATAGTTTTCTCTGCATGGAGACACCTACAGCCTCAGGAACCCCTTCCAAAAAGGGGTTCTGACAGTTTTACAAACTCAGTGGGAATTAAAAGCAGCAGTTACATGCCCCAAGGAGATTTAAACCAAGTTATCAAGGTGAGAAGGGATGCTCCCAGACCTGTACTTTCTACTTTATCTTGCCACAAGTCATCCCTCACTCTGGACATGAGAGTGTCTTTGTGAAATTCAGTTAGAAGTTTACTTCATGTGACATGTCTACTGTTTGTACAGACAGGAGGCCTGCCTGTGTCATCCCTGCATGCTCAATACACCATTGCAGTACAGCACTGAATTAGACAAGGAGATAACCTGAGTCCTCATAAAGGCATAAGTACATCAGATCATCATTGTGCCTCAATTCATAATCAAGCCTAATTCTCTAAACACAGAACCAGCTGGAGAAAAGGTGTTCTTTGTTCTATGGACCATGCCAAATAAGCCCATTTCACAACGTGCTATAAGGCAGCATAGAACACACCTACAAGATGTGTTACATCTGCACTCATCTTCCTGAAGACTCTTTAAAAATCAACTACCACCATAATCCAAAATGTGCCAACTTATCCTTCTACTTCTTAACTGGCCTCTGAGTTTTTGTCACTTGAGACTGTTTTTGTAATAATATTTACATACTAGTAAGTTTGTGTTATTCACAAATAGTCAGGAAACACAGTTTCTAGACTGTGGCTGAAAAAATCAGACAAGAACTAGAAAGAAGCACAGGGAAACCTTTACCTCCTTTTCCAGTCTTTGTATGCCCTTTATATCCTTATCTTAGTGGAAGATGAAGCTGTGAGGATTGGCTAGTGCTGCCAGGATAAGATTATTCCACGCCTTTAGTTAAACACGTAAGAGTTTGAAGTAATGAGGTGATCATTCCTACACTTTAATAATCTTTACAGTAGAAATAAGTTTCTCTTAACCCCATTTATTTAAACAACCCATATTGTTTTATATAGAGGAAACTATCAAATGCAAATACAGCTAAATATTTTAATGGTTTACACATTCATTTTTGAAAGTTTTATTTTAATTTGTTAACTTTTGTTCCTTTGAACCAGATCAACCTACTTATTTAATCCCTTGAGCTTTCAAGGGACAGCTTGCAGAAAGTTATATACACAAATATAACAAACATTTCAAATAAAGGACAATGCATAAAACAATGAAAGAGAAAAATTTGACAACAGCTGCTAGATTTAACAGTAATAGTTTTGAAAGATTTTGGCTTAAAGGTTAAGAGTATCTTATGACAATAAGCAGAATTTGTATATAATGTCAACAGCCCTGTTGCAACATGTCCAGTTTTAATTTATTCTTGTTCGCTTGCATAAGACAAATAATATAACTGTGTATGTCTGGTTCATGACATTCAAGTTGGAAAAAAATCAAATAGATCATGTTTTTTTTAAGAATAGCAACTTCTAAAGCTTTTGGCCTATGTCCCTTATTAACATTAGAGACATTTTTGTCTGAAAGTGATAACCTAAAAGTTTGCAAGGATTTGTTTAGTTTGATTGGATTTCATCTGCAGGAGCCTTTTTGCTTCTGAATAAGGTAGTGGTAAGTAGTATTCTCCTTAGTATTTCTTTTCCTCTTTCTTTCTTTTTATGTCCAAAGAACATTGCAAATAATATCAATTGCCTGATCAGCAAAAAATTTAAGGCTCTAAGGACTGCACTCTTCAAACTTTGAGGTTCAGTTTGGATCAGTAAAGCATGCTGACAATTTGGAAATATTTTTATTGCCTGCTTATATTATACTTATAATGTAAAAATAACATAAGGGATATGAAAGCTATATATTCGTCACACATTACAGCATATACCATGTTCCAGTGTGTTTCCTAAGATCAGTCATCAATCAACAAACCTGTTTATTCATATATACATATTAAAACAAAAAGAAATAAATACTCTCTTTAGAATTATATTCTTAGCTGATATAAAGCATCCTCACATTAATCCCTTCTGTAAAACTTTTACATAACAGGTAAAATTCTTTTCACATGATTTTAAATGACTAGAGATGTATAACTTCTAGGTAGCTGGTGAAATGAAATTCACTAAATATGGAGATCTGGACTTTTGATATAAATTATCATGCTACTTTGAATAAAAATAGCAATACTTTTTAATGGTTTCAAATAATACTTTTTGGTCTCTTAAGACAGATGTAGTATGCTGAATTAGTGCTTAGGGTTTTTTATATGCATTTGTTTTGCACAGAAGGACTACTCTGGCTTCAGTGAAAAAATTCCTGAATTAAAGGAGATTAAATTAAATAAAAAAAAATCACTAAGGGAAAGATGAGATAGTAGTAAGATGGATGGCAAAAATAAGATCTAACATAGAATGCATAGGCTTAGCATGAAATGCACATGGAGAACTTGGAAAGTACACTGGTGACATGTATCTCTGTAATGTTTCCAAACATTTTGTTTTGGACAATATTAAGACTTATAAAACAAACATATGCTCATGCTAATACTATTTTGAAGCAAATATATTAAAGCAAAAATGTCTAAACAAATGTGCCAGATTTCCTCAGGGTTTAAATCCCACAGCAGCAAAAGAAGTAGTCAAAAGTGTTTGAAATACTTTCCATAGGAGCACCTTTACCATGCCAAGAAAGAAAGCAGGAGTGCTGTGCAGTTATGGCAATGCAGAAGCCTCCGCAGCATATGCACTGCATCCTGAAGTTTTAATTTACAGAAAAGCATTGTCAGTGTTACAGGAGAAGAGGCTATGAAAACCTTCTCTCTTAAGAGAAAAGAGCAAGAGACAGCCTAATCAGTAAAGACCTATGCCTTTTCAGGCACCGTCACCATATTGTTACATCACCCTCTGTACACCAGATTTACCAACAAGCACAAAGGACTTGCTGGTCCTCCAAACCCCATGGACCTACACCACAACAAGTAAAACCGACCCCACCTTATTTCTTAGAAATTGGAAGACCTATAACCAGCTGTAGGATGATGGCATCACTGTAATTTGTTTCTTCATAACTTAAAACAGTATACAAATGTCATTCTGTGGAGAAATATGTTTTTAATAAATAGTCTTGCTTCTTGGTTTGCTACCAGTTTGACCATCAAAACTTTCCCACCAGGTTCAGATTCGTCCACCCGAAGAAATGCTTGTAAACCTGGACTAGCCAGTCCAGGTAGGCAGAATATCAACCCTTTGGGGATAATCTTTTAATGCCTAGAAGGTATTCAGCCAGAGTTTTCCAAGCAGAGGACTGAATCAAGTGTTTATTAACCAGATGATCTTCTTACTCCTATAAAGAACCTTGGATAAAAAACTCTTTATCTGCTATATATGCCAAACTTGGATTTACTAGAGGGGAGAGAGAAGAAATAGAAGAAGAAATGCTGAAGGAGTTCTAGCCGCTACCATTACTACTCATTAGTTCAGCACATTAGATCGCCGTCCCTGCTGCAACCCCCAGTTTATTGCCTCTCCTTTCATACTGAGCTTTTGTTCTCCTCCCAAATAATACTGATGCTGTCCAAACAAGTGTTCAGATATATATCAGGTGGAGTTCCTGGCTTATGTATGTATGAGTATATGTACATACACATGTATGTATGCACATATATACATATTCCTGTATTTACACACAGATATTTTTTTCCTAACAAATTATTTGTATTTTTTAATCTATTTTTTTAGGCTTTTCTTTGGTAAAATATTAAATTACTATTTTTTGCTTTCTTACTTTCTTTATAGGGGTCAGACTACATTGTTGAATCATTTTAAATCCTGAGTCAGGAACATGTCACATCATTATAAAATAGTACTGTTGATGGAGCAGCCTAGCACTGATAGGAGAGCTATTGATTGCAGATCTCCTTTTAGATTGGATTTGTACTCTGCAGCCCTTTTACCTGGTCATAAAATATAAGTGGGGTTTATAAAAAAAAATAGCAGTTTACTTAGGAAGTCTCTTAACAGGTTTTTTGAGCTTAAATGTTCATTCCTTTAAGTACCTGTTAATTACTTTACTGTGATGATGCGCACCTGTACAATGTCAGACTGCCCACAGAGCCCATTGTTAACCTGCTTCTCAGCTGTTTACTGCCCATGATTCACAGTCAAGGGGTCTAGGATTATTGTCTAGTGGGAATTACATTTTAGTAGTACAACAGTGTGCTGGAGATGTCTTAATGACTGCTCAAGTGAGATTGTTATAATGCCTGCATTGTGTTCTGGCCAGCACACAGCCCAATTGTTTTTTAAGTTATGGCATCAGCAAGCCCCAGGTCATCTGCACTTAAATCACTTGCACGTATCTGAAATGTTGATGTGGTAACTGGTAGCAATGTGTACAATACTTTTAACCTCCAATTTTGGGGGTGCTTGGGATAAGATTATATGAAGTGTGCATGTATGCTTCAAGTTTTAGGGCTAGAGCAGGCTTTGGTGATTTTAAATGTCATTGTAAATTTTGCCTTGAGCAGTTCACCTCAGCTCATGTGCAGTTTTCCCCTTGATAAGCCAGAGGATAAAGAATGTAAGTGGGTTGTATTAAAACTCATGTACACCTCCTGCTCATGAGTTTGATAGAAAATCATTCAGATGGGTAGAGATAGAGGGTACAGGAATACATCCTTATACATCTCTTTTTTTTAAAGACAACTGCCCCTGCACTGGTGTGCATGCATATGTACACACAGACAGATAAATACATGCATAGTCACAAACACACACTGCATCCCAGGAAAACAGCACAGGGAGACTATAGAAACTCTGTTTTGTAGCATGTTCTGTTGTTTCCTTCCCTCCCCACCACCGTGTAAAAGCTTGAGCACATCAGCTGAATGCTCTTGGGAATAGCTGGAGCAAAACATACTTGTCACTGAATTCACTGCCAAGGTGTCTATGGCATTTTTAGCTCCTATTTCTTTTCAAAGTCACAGCCACCAGGCTAAACCATCCTGATTTCTTTTGTTTGGTTGGTTTGTTTTTTCTTTGGTGATGGTGTATAGGCATTGACATACTCAAGTAAATGTAGAAAGAAACTCAGGAATTTCTAATGGGTTTGGAGACTGTAAAGTTTCCTGGCAGCACTTGTAACTTGAGCTGATTGCAAATATTAGATATTTCCCACAGAAAAAGCAAAAGGAAGCTTCCCCCAAACCTAACATCAACACGAACACACACACACACCATACCCCTACCTCAAATTTTCCACTGAAAACTGAAGAATGCAAAAACTTTGCTTAATCATTCGTTTCCTTTTCAACAAGAAAACTTTTTTTCTGAAGATCGTATTCCATTTAAAAACCATATCAGCAACTCCTCCCTTGAGTGCTGAGTCAAAAGCAAATTTGAAAGAAAATGTTTTAACTGATTCCACTGTAATGCCAAGAGCTTGACTAGAGAAAAAAAAATGAATTGGAATACTTCAATGCATCTGATATTACCTAGTATTATATAAATAGAACTTTCCCCATTAAATGAAATTGTATTCTAGTAGTATTGCTGCAAATATTACCTCCTTCATTTAGCATACCACCACTGAAACAGCACACTTCTCAAACAACTTTCCATTCTATCAAAAACACAGAACTTGAATTTTTAACAGATGGCATTTTCTCAGTTTTGAAATTTTTACAGAGAATGAGCTAAACACACTGATTTGGGCAGGGGTAGAAGCAGTGCAGGGAAACAAGGAGGGAAGGCAGGAAGAAAAGATTTTCGTAAGTGTTCAATGTAGACATTTATCTCCTCATTAAAAATAAGAATTTTGCCTGATTTTTCAATGGGATCAGAATAAGAGCAACACTGAGCACTTTGGAGAAAAAAAAAATCACACTCCTCAATGTTATTAATATGAGTCATAATTAGAGATGGAACATCTGATTCAAACCCCAATTAGCTTCAGGGGAAATTTGGATCCAAACTTTATGGTTTGAATTTATTTGCATGCTGAGCCAAGACAGAACTCCTGACCCAGTACTGTCCAATCTCTCCCCCCACTAGCAAATCCACTGGGAAATTAGAGATGCATATCTAGTTTAAGGTCTGACATTTGTGGTTTGGAGCTTGTTTGACAGTATATCTTGCACACAAAGAGCACTTTCCACCTCAAAATTCTATTTGTGCTTTAAAAAAATGCATCTGTACAGGAGGCTGATTCTTAGGAAGTACCCAGTAAAGCCAAGTGATGCACTTTTTTCACCACCTTTGCAAATAAGATGAAAATGCTTACAAATAACCAATGTTCTCAAAATTTTCTGTCTTTTGAGTCAGAAAAGTCTCCCTTGTAGCACTGGGTGCATTTGCCAGTTCAGATCCAGTTTCCACCAGATCCTGAGGGTTTGATTATCTCTTTCTCACTCACTTGGAATCACATTGCTTTCAGTTGAATTATTCATTAACCAAGTCATGACTCAGGCTGAAGATGTGCGGGTAAGCTAGGCTTTAAAGTCACAGACAGACCTGAGAAATGTACCTGCAAATCCAAGGCTTTGTAAGACCATGTGCTGTTTCATGTTGATAACATCTAACATGGAGATCTCCAAGGAAATTTAGAAGGAGACTCAGAATAAAGATGGATCTTTATTCTAACATCAGCGAAATAAACTTTAGCACAACAAGGGTTCTGGAATATACTAGAAACCACTTTTTCCCAAAAGCAAATCAGCTAAAACAAACAAAAATTATGACATTAAACATAATTGAATATTGCTTATTTTTATGTAGTTCTAAGTCAGATAAACTATGATTGATACATTTTTTCTCAGAACTTTTCAGGCAATCTTTTCCAAATTACTTCAAAATATTGTCTTTAGGAAGCCAATCATTAATTATTTATGAGCTTTATTTTACTGAAGGAGTTTAAGCTCTTTGCTTGAGTTATAAACTCCATGGAAAGGTGTGCTAAAGCTTTTTTCCCACCTTTTCAGACAGTCTATGATTCATTAATTGCAGAGCATATGCATTTAGGAGGCAGCAACATCCACAGGATAAAACATTTGCCTCAAGAATTGCTTCTCAGTTCATCTGTGTGACACAGGATGATTCACTTCTCATACTCCAGGCCTCGGTTTCCCATGTTGTAATTCAGCATGTCTTTTTTATGGAGATTCGTGTGCTCTCTGGATGAGAAGTTCTTCACAAGAGTTGTGTTTCCATTTTTGTAAGAGCAGCCCCAGAACCTAAGTAGGACTGAATATGGAAGAGATAATAGGACCTGTCTTTGGCAGACAGAAGACACTTGATTTTTTATATACAGCAGACCTACAGGCTGAAACAATAGTAATATACCAAAGGACTGATCTGACAATGATGACATTACTAAAGTAATAAAAAGGAGGACCCCAGGTCAGTATTCAGAAGAGTACATGCACTGCTTTGGTCCATAACATAATGAATTGCAAACTGAACTGTTACATTGCCTTGGGCCAAATCTGTGATTCCTCCAGCTATGTTGCAGGCCAAAAAGACAATACATACAGAACAGTGTAGGCACAGGGTTGTGCTGAAGCAGTCCTGTGTAATCCAGCCTGGACCTAGATCAACACATAGACAATTAGCCTGGGTCTGCGTGCACGGACAGATGTGACAGATATGAGCATACCCTCCGTTGTCTGGAGCCAAATTTTCACAGTAACATTTAAAGACCTAAAAATTCATATTCATAACCTATTTTTTTTTAAAGATTGGCAAAGATTTTGAGTTAAAAGTCCAGCTCTTCTTACTTTCACAACTTAGCTAGCTCTGGTGACTAAGGGCAGCAGGGTCTTACTGCTCTATTAAATGTATAGTCTACGTAATGATGCAAGAAAGTTATCAGAGAATGTTAAGTTATGGTTTCTCCAAGCCTCTCCACAGCTCTCAGGCATTTCCTGGTTTGCCACATAAGAACAGGATAAATTCACTAGTGGTAAAAAGGCTTCTTATAGATTTTGGCTTAATTTGGGAATCCAGGAAAATAGTAAAGTAAATACTTTCTATGATTGCAACATTGATTTACTGCAGCACTGCAGTAATAGCAAAGTTGTTTGCAATTATGTGTGCATATATGTGTATATGTGTGTATATATATATATATATATATATATATATATATGAAAGTAAGTGAGATATTCCAGCTTGACAACACTGTAGAAGAAAAAAAAAAAAGAAATGGCCCCATATACTGTATAGGATTTTTCTTCTTTGTTTGCAAAATGAATTTTACCATGGGTGATAGAATTGTTGCATCATGAATATCTTATACCAGACTTTAGGCAAAGCCATGATATATCCCAGAAATTAACTTAGGAAAATCTGGTTCTCATTATTCTCTGATGTTCATTGATTTATTTGCTTTCTCAAACAAAGAATTTTAGTCCCAAAACTTGGTATCTACTTAACTTATCCTTAACCCTTCCATGAGTGGGGGAGGAATAATTTATTTCTCAGGAAACTTGAATCACTTTTTTTTTTTTTTTTTTTTTTTTTTTTTTTTAAATTTTTTTTTTTTTCTTTATTTAAAATAAAAATATTTTCTTCCCTTTTAACAAAATTTGGATCATCCTGTTGAATTTTATATTTAAATTTGAAAGAAAAAATGGGGTGATGGAAAGAAAAAAAAAAAAAAACTCAAGAAGAGGGGAAATGTATTCATCTGAAATAGAATGTTATAAGCTCATTATATATCTAGGCCCTAAACTGCAAATCATTCTCTTCCCTGCTCTCATTACAATCCCCACCCAGAATCTGAGTAACTCTGAAATCATCTGGACTCATCAGGCACACCACATTTGGACCTGGATGCTCTCTAGGCACCTGCAGTTCTGCATTGTGTACATGCCCAGATCTACCCAGGCCTTAATTCAATCCAGAAACTCAGCTGAGTGATGCCAAAGTTCCCTAAAGGACTTAATCCCATAAACATGCCTAAAGCCCAGTCCACATGTTCTAGTAGGACCAGGCCTCTCACAAGCTGCAATCATTTCTATTATCTTTTAAAACAGCTTTCTGGAAAAGAAGGTGGTGTTCACTGGCTTTTGAAAAGTAGTCAGCTTAGTAGTGGATTTACTTATGAGACTTTTAAACCTGAGTATACAGTTCCTTCCACAGCTTGATGGGGACTGAACCCCAGGCTCCTCATGCCCCACAGAGTTCTCTGTCACATAACAGTGTGCTATAAAATATGATCATACTTTACTACTATAAAGATATGTTGCTGGGTCAAGCATTTTGCGTAAACGAGAAAAAGACGAAAAGTAAACCCAAAGATTCTGAAGTCAGGTGCTTTCTTGTAAATCTCTTCCAGTACCTATTTGTTGTACAAATAAGATGATTTCAGGTTTATCAGGAAATAAAAAAGCTACTGTATAACTCAATGATAATAGCAATTATTTGTTCTCCTTTGGTACAAGAAGAGGGACTCAAACTTTGCTCTCCAAATTCCTACCAATTTGCCTTTCTTTGGATGAAACAACTTCATCAATCTCACCTTTTTTTGCTGCTCTTAAAAAAAGTGGCCATAGACAGTCAGCTGCCAGATGGGGAGCAGCATCTTCCCAACAGTGTAACTCAGGTGTTTAAACTATGAGAGGCAGAGGAAACTTAGACAGTGTCATGAATCAAGAAACAGCCTACTTATGTTTATAGCTGAAGCAGGAGATACAGCTGCCATGCAGTGACTCGTACATCCCTTTGGGTAGGGTTCACTGCACTAACTAACACAATGCAGAAAAGGACTGCCTTTTGGAATGCTGAGCATGCACAGCTTCTCTCAAGTTCCCTAAGAACAAAAAGGAAAGAAGGCCATAAAATGACAGGATCTGTTTTTCTTTAAGTTCAGCAAGTCTTGAGCTTTTTAAATTCAATATTAGTTTTAAATATAAATATTAAAAAAGTTCAAATATCCCAACAAACTGGAATTGAAATTTTGCAGTATTCTATCTAACACATAGAACTAGTATTAAGACCCAGGACTTATATTATGGCCATGATTTTAAATCAAATAAGAACTACACTGACAGAAACTATCATTTGGTATGCATTCAGTCACTTCTGTGAAACTAGACAGTTATGCAAGGCAACAATGCCTATTAATTCCAGCAGTTAACAGCACTTAACCATGTCAGAGTTGTGTTTCAGCTTACAAACATGACTACATACTTCTTCCCTGGCCTATTAACATCTTAGTTCTACATCTTGTCCTGGATAGACAGATCCGTGCTAGAAGAAAGCCCTAAACCAGTTCCGTTTGTGGTCACACTTGAGCTCCTCTGTTTACAAGTGACTGTCAAAAAGCAGCTGTACTGAACTTTAGCTTCTGTCTCTGCCTTAGAAGCAGTCTTCTCACATGGCAGCTCTCACTAGCCTGGTTTGTACCATTAAACTACCACTGCCAAATCCACCCATAAACAGTGTTCCTTAACTGCTACATCTGCACGTCTTTTAAATATCTCCAGAGATGGTAACTTCACCACTGCCCTGGACAGCCTGTTCTTACACTTGACAACCCTTTTGGAAAAGAAAGTTTTTCTGATATCCAATCTAAATCTTCTCTGGCACAACTTGAGGCTATTTCCTCTTGTCCTATTGCTTGTACTTGGCAGACCAACTACCACCTCACTACAATCTCCTTTCAGGTAGCTGTAAAGAATAAGGTCGCCCCTGAGCCTCATTTTTGCCAGGCTTCACAGCTCCAGTTCTCTCATCTGCTCATCATAAGACTTGTGCTCCAGACCCTTCATAAGCTTCATTTCTCTTCTCTGGACACTTCAACATCTCAATGTCTGCCTTATTGTATTCAGTCCAGGACTGAACACAGAATTTGAGGTGTGGCTTCACCAGTGCTGATGATCTCTGCCCTTGTCCTTATGGCCACACTATTGCTGGTACAGGCCAGGATGTCGTTTGCCTTACTGGCTGCCTGGGCACAAGCTGGCTCATGTTCAGCTGCTGTTGACCAACACCCCCAGGTCTTTTTTTTTTTTTTTTTTTTTTTTTGACCCCTTTTCCACCCCCTCTTCTCCACCCCTTAACCTTTTTAG
>JBAFWW010036773.1:17090-29976 GCA_036873685.1 Agapornis canus
CCCGGCCTGGCCCGTGTTCTGCGGTGGTTGTTTCACCCCCCCTGGTTTTTTTTTTTTTTTTTTTCTGAGCAGCTTTCCAGACACTCTTCTCCAAGCCTATAGCATTATATGGGTCATTGTGACACAAGTGCAGGACCCGGCACTTTGCCTTGTTGAACTTCATACACATGGCTTTGGCCCATCAATCCAGCCTGTTCAGATCCCTCTGCAGAGCCTTCTTATCCTCCAGTAGATCAACACTCCCATCCAGCTTGGTATCATCTGCAAACTTTCTGAAGGTGCATTCAATCCCCTGTCCAGATCATTGATAAAGTTATTAAATACAACTGGCCCCAATACTGAGCCCTGGGCTGTACCACTTGTGACCAGCTGCCAACTGGATTTAACTCCATCTATCACAATTCTCTGGACTCAGCCATCCAGCCAGATATTAGCCAGCAAAGAAGTCACCCATTTAAGCCATGAACACGCAGTTCTTCCAGGAGAATGCCATAGGAAATTGTGTCTTTAATAACATCTAGTTAGACAACATCCATGACTTTTCCCTCATCCACAAAGTGGGTCACCTTGTCATAGAAGGAGATCAGCTTAGTCAAGTAGGTATTGTCCTTCATAGAGCCATGCTGACTGGGCCTGATGTCTTGGTTGTCCTGTATGTGCTGTGTCATGGTACTCAGGATGAGCTGCACTAAAACCTTACCTGCCACTGAGGTCAGGCTGACTGGCCTGTAGTTCCCCGGATCTTCCTTCCAGCTTTTCTTTTAGATGGGCATCACTTGTACTAACTTCTAGTCAACTGGAACCTATCTGCTTAGCCAGTGCTGCTGCTAAAAGATTGAGAGTGTCTCTGTGAGCACTTCCTCCGGCTCCCTCTGTATACTTGGGTGGATCTTGTCCAGCCCCACAGATTTATGTACGTCCAAGTGGTGTATCAGGTTCCTGATCATTTCCCCTTAGATTGTGTGGGCTTTATTTCACTCCCCATTGCTGCCCTCCAGCTCAGGGGCTGGGTATCCAGAGAACAAGTGGCCTCACTATGAAAGGTTGAGGCTTATTTTGGATAAAAAATGACCACAAGAGGTGTTTAAAGATTTTTTGTGATGGTTTATGGCCAAAGGATGTCAAAGCATCCAGATTCCAGCTAAATGATTTTTACCATTGATTCAGCCAGAAGACACATGATAAGCTTTGATATCCACAACTGTCTAAAATGGTCTAATTGTGTCACTCTGTCCTATAGTATGTCCCCAACAAACAAGCATGACTTAATCATAGTTACATTAATCAGGTAGATGGAGGTAGATATGTACCTTCTTGCCTGTAACAGCAAAACTGCAAAACCTTGTGGCATTAATTTGTTTGATTTATTTTTTTTTTAAATTTTTTATTTATTTTCTTTTCACTGTACAGGGTAAAAACCATGTGTCACTATCTGGAAGATATCTTTCATGAGAAACATTTGAAACACATGTAGTCTTATTGAAAATATCCTGACTTTGAATCTTCTTTCATTCTGTGAATTGTTAAAAAAAAAAAAATTAAAAGTTGAAGCATTTGTCGTTAGCTTGTATGGAGAGAATGTTGCTGTGAAACTTGGTGTATTTGAAATTAAATCCTCAAAAATAATAGAAATAAAGGGGTACCAAATTTTCTCCATGCAAGGCTGAAAATTCACTCTATAATGCACTACTGAGTGAGCAAATAAATAGCAAAAACTATTTTCCTGCAGCACATTATCTACCTGCTTATTGTTGAAACAGCTTGTGTCACTAATATTTTTTTAAATTCCTAAAAATAAAGTTTTACCAGTAACACAAGAAGCCCACAGTGTTAGTGTTATAGGCTGCCTGCCAATCTTTTAAAAGGCCATTGGATACATTAGATAATGAACATGAGGGATTATTAAAAATAAACTCACATTTTGGTACTTAAATCTGTTCTCTCTCTTTTCCTTAACAAGTGATTGCTATAGCATATTTAGGGGGAGGGAAGGAAGCACAAGTAAGAGCAGCAGAACTAGATGAAACTTTTATGCTAAAGAATCCATTTAAAATGCTCTTTGGCTGTCTGTTTGTGCCCTTGAGTCTCACGAGTACAGTTGGCAAGAATAGAGTATCACTTATGGACTCAAAAAAATGATATAGTATATTTCCTAGGCTCTTAAATCCTTTAATGTGTCCCCAGAATCCCATGTAATTTAGGGAGGAACCTCAGAAACTTTGGATGCTTTTCTGAATCTTGTTCAAAGAATTGGAAATACTTTATACTGTAAAAATGGGATAGAAATTCTGTAAGAAAAGCCTTTCTTTCAGGTTTTATACCTTTTGCGTGGAATTAGCACAGATTTACGCAGGAATAAAAGTGCACGGAACAATTGCAGAGGTCAATCATATCTTTCCAATTTCAGTAATTTGATGATCTACATTTCAGTTGATTCTTAGGCAGTAGGAGCCATTCCTTTTTGGGACAATGGTAAGGCCTGGTGAACAAGCTTAAGTAATTTATTTAATTCCACTGGGAGGTACTTTAGGGATTAATAAGGAACAGCAACTGATGCCTTGTCACATGCTCTCTGGACTCTGATTTCTTTGCTCTTAGCTGTTTCTCAGCTTTTCTCAAGCTCAGAAAACAACCATAAATCAAACTAAATATTTATGTAGCTTTCTGGCATTTTTCATGCATGAGTGAAAAAGACGATTTGTAAGCTGGCCTTAAAAATTCCAAGGAAAAATATTTCATGGAAATTTGCCTATTTGTCAAAATGCAAATGTTTTGCAGAGGCTGCTTGATTCTGTGGATGCTAGAGTGGATGTAAAGAGGAACTATCATGCTTAGAAATAGACTGCATTGAGGGAATTAACTGCTCAGAATATATCCCATGAAGAGCTATGAAATCCATCAGTGGAAATGGTCCAGATTTTTACTAGTGGAATTCAAAGCAGAATTTGGTCTCATATTTCTGCTTTGAGAATGCTTAAGTATAAAACACATCTAGGAGATCATTTTTGGTTGGAGTAAATAACTTCATTAACAAGGGTAGTTAGTGAATGAATGTATAGGGCAAGGTGACTATTAGCTATCCTAAATGACCAGGATTGACACCCAGGCTCCAGAAGCTAATAGTGGAGAGTGTTAATTGTCTCCAAAGACAGGTTTAAGAGCTAAACATTACCAATGGTCAAAATAGAACAGGAGGCTAAATAAAATATGTCAAAAATGAGGTCAAAATAGAATAGGAGGCTAAATCTAGCTAGAAGTAAAGGTTGGGCACATCATTTGCACAAGGTGCCCCCTTTCCAAGAAGATGTTTATATATGGCACAAATCCACTCATCCAAGAAGTCTTGTGCCTAACTCATCAACTAGATACAATCTCACAGGCTAGACATCACAGGAGCAAGGGAATGTCTATAACACTACCAATGCTCTTTCCATCTCCTTATAATAAGCCTGTGTGACTAGGGTACCTAGCTAAGCCACAGGCTGATCAAGTAGATCAATACTTGAATTCAAATGACTAAAGGGTTCTGGTTATTTTTTAATGAAAGCAGTGTAGACCATGTATGGAACTTGGGTCCTTTTCAGTCCATGATGTGTGCAATATGGATCTGAACAATCAAGATACATAGTGCAAAAGGGAGATCAGATATATGGTACTGTGAGCTACTGTTTAGCACCATAAAAAGGAGCAGAACAGTCTCACAAGGTCTTCCATTTAAAAATATATGTAAAATAAAATATACCTGCCTTTAGCCATGTTATCACAGAATTAGAGAATCACAGAAACAGAGAATGGTAGAGGTTGGAAGGGACGTCTGGAGATCATCTGCTCAAAACCCCTTGCCCAAGTATGTGCAAACTGCTTGTGAGTACTCCAAGGAGGGAGAGTTCACAACCTTTCTGCACAGCTTATGCCTGTGATTGGTCACTCTCACAGTGAAAAAGTATTTCCTGATTTTCATGAAAAACCTCCTGTGTTTCAGTTTGTGACTGAAAACCCCAAGGCTACCCTCCCTTTGGGTATTTATATACATCGATAAGATAGCCATCCTGAGCTTCCTCTTCCTTAAGCTGGACAGCCCCATCTCTCTCAGACTTTCCTCATATGAGAGATATTCTGGTCCCTTTATCATGTTAGTGGCTTTTTTTGAACTCTACTATGCCACCCGCCTTGTATGGAGGAGAAAAGAGTATGCAGTCAAATTAATTAAACCCAAAAACAGTGTTAAAAGATAAAGTAAGTTTGTAGTCAAGTATACAAAATGTAGAAAATAATGAAAGTCTAGTTTTCTCCAGTCAGTGTAAATTCAGCTTTCATGCATGTGTGCATTACTGTAAGGTCTTGAGTTAAAGTTCACCTACCACTTCCATAATAAAAAAAAAAACAAAACAGACCAATAAAAAGTCCACACCAAAGAATAAGAAATACTAAATTAAGTTGCCAATAACATGATAGCATCATCCTATCTTATTAGATGTCAGAAACTGAAGTACAAATACATGTAATCAACTGTGATTTTTTTTATGACAATGGTAAAATTCAAATGTGTGAGTTGTGAACATCTACTAGTGCTATGTAGGAGGTATTCAGATCTCAGATACTGAAACTTGTGGAGAAACATGATCTAACTTTGGCAAAAAACTTACAGATGAAAACCAGGTGCCACCTGAAACATTTTGTCTTCAAGTCAATGTCTAAACTTCCAATAAAATGAATGGATGAAAGAAGGTGTCTTAAGTTGTGAAGGAGGTGTTCTTAGCCTGTATATAAGCACTTGGAATTCCTTCCTGCTTTCACCCTTACATGTTTTCACCTGTTTAGAACAGATTTAGATACTTAAACACTTTTGGAATGACTGATTCATATACATGAAGGAAGTATATCTAACTTAGTCCGCCTGGGTTTTATCCATAACTCTTGGCTTTCCAAAGATGTTGGCTTAAAATTCAATCTATTGTGTAGGCGATAGAGAGGCCTACTATTTCCTAAAAAGTCAACAGACTCCAAGTTGTCTCAAATTGGCCATAAGTCTAGGAAGAAATTAATCAGGACTCCAAAATATAACTCAAAGTAGCAAGCTTAGTTAAATTGTATTATGTCTCTGAACATCTCAAACATACCATATAGTTAGAAACAGAGGCTGCGGTTGTGGTACTGTGAATCTTTACATTTTTAGAAAGTCAAATGCTCCACAGACACTTTATCCTTCATTCTTGGGGCTTCAAAGAGAACTTTATCAGATGATTACAGCATTATGCATGCTGCTGATTTCTACATTGTTTTATTCCAGGGGTGCAATTGTATATATTCATAGATATATGCCTGTATACAAACACACACACACATATACACAGCCACAAAAACATATATGTAAAAATATTCATGCATACCTGAGTGCTTGTGTATGGGCATATGTATGCATGAATGTAAATAAAAATAACTTTACAAATAGCTGTTTTATTCAAGCTTGTTGATAGCCTGAGTTAATGAATGGTTAGGCTTTTGGCAAGCCCCACTGGAGTTTGAATCCAGTACTCATAAAACTAAGCAAAATCCTGGAATCTCATCCAAAAATGGACCTCTTGTGTCATGTCTCATATTATTGTTACATACGACCTATGAGGTCTGCTGAAAAATAATAAAAAAATGGAAACAAGGATTATTAATGAAAATCAGGTTCTATTTAAAGTCAGTGGTTTGGCATTATTGAAAAACAATGTGATTTCAGACGATAATAATTTTCACTTACCCATTTCATGACAATGTCTTTTAAGTTTATTTAGTCAGCAGCAATTCCCGTTTTTATTTTCTGACAATTTTTTGGGGGGGGTTTAAAGCAGTGATGTATTCTGTTGGAATGAGCAGTGGACTCAGTAAGAGCAGTAAGTTTTCTCTAAGTCGTCTGTTAGCGCTTTTCTGTGCTGTGGCATTCAATGTTTTAGAAACTTCTCTGAGCAACACCATGTATAAGTAACTTGTTCTCCTATGCTCTCTATATTTAGTAAAGAAGCTTGCTTGGAACCCCACTGTGCCCATGTGGTTTCTATATATAATTTGGTTGTATAATGAGAGAAAAAGACAAAGCAACCCATAACATGCCCGATATTGTACAGGACACAAATGAAGATGGTCTCTCCTGCCAATAGTTTACTGTCCAACATCTCCAACTTGAACATTACTCTGTTGGATGGACCCCCACCTCCATATGGAGCTCTACAGCAGCCAATGGATTCCCTCATATACATTGGTCTCTGCATATGCAGTTCATTATCGGGCTACAACCCAAAAGACATACATGAGAAAAAAGAGAGGAGTGAATACATACATTTCAGTTGGCATGTTCAAAGATAGCTTAAAGGCATGTGATTTCCATTAAAACTCAATTGAATGTCACTTTTAAAAGGTTATTTTGGCAGGTGACATATGAAAGGAACATCCCACTTGCAAGAGGTTTTGGTAACATTCTTTGTTATTCCTGTAAGAATCATCTGTACATTATGAACAGTGCAGGCTGCAAAAAATACATTAACAAAATAAATACATTTAACTCTTTGAAGGCTTTCAATAGAGGACTGGATTATAAATAAACTTGCAGTGATATTTCCAAATTATTTCCAAATGCAGTTACTTCTTAGCTTGGATAATGCTAAATATTTTAGACTGTTCTACACCTGCAATGTGCAACATAAAATGAACTAAGTAATATGATATTACTTGCAGTTGTACTTTACATATAGTCTAAGTTACAGCCATGGAAACAGCTTCAGCAAGGAACAACAGAAAGGATTTAACACACATGAATAAAATCAGTGGCTGAAGAAACACATGGGTGGAATGGGAAATACACTTCAACTGGGTCTTCAGCTTCCTCATGGAAAAAATAAAAAATTCATCTCCTAGAATGGAATTCTTCTTGCAGGGATTATGTTGCCAGGGCAAGATATGGAGGAAACAGCCTTTCTGAGAACTAAGTAGCAGTAATTTCCTATTCCCTAATCTTCCATCTATAGATATTGTTGACAGAAGTACACTTAATCTGTTTGAACCTAAATCAGACATTATTGATATTTTAAAATTTCTTTTTCTTGGTTCTTCTCAGCTTATAGAGTTGCAACTATAGTGTGGGATTTGGAGTGGACAGCCCATTTAACATAAATTTCATGTTAATTTTGTTCATTAAATAAAATAAAACAAATAATTTTATTTAGTTTATTTAAATGAAATAAATTAAAACAAAGCATAACAAAAAAAGTAGGGGGGGGAAACAGGATGGGGTTGAGACACAGGATGACAAGGTGGAAAGAAGAGTGAAACCAGATACTTTTATATGAGGAAAGTGCTGTTTTCTTCAGCTCGTGAGACCTTGAAAACAAGTGTCTACTTAAGTAAACCACAACATATCCTGTTAAAAACCAAGCCTATAGCTTGAGAAATGTCTTTGCATATACTATATGGAAGTTCAGGTTAGATAACAGTAGTGTCCTTTCTGCCTTTAATAGCTTTTTTTCAGTAGGTCTGCTATCTTACTAATAGCAGATGATTTTTGCATTGTTGCAGTAAATCAGTACATCTAAAATAAATACTCAGATTTATTTTTAGTTACCTCCTTTTCCATAATATAGCTGAAAACTAAGTAACAAACACAAAAAATCATAGAATTGTAGAATGGCTAGGGTTGAAAAGGACCTTAAGATCATCTAGTTTGTCTAGTCCCTACCATGGGCAGGAGCTTCTCACACTAGACCATGTCACTTAAGGCTCCAGCCAACTCTTTATAAATGCTAACATCAAGGAAAGAAAAGAAAAAGGCAAAAACATAAGATTGTGTTCATAAAATAAAAATACAAACACTAATGTCAAAAATTCCTTTCATAAAAGATTTTATTGCACCAATTTCACATTTCCTCATTCTGTTTCAGTAGTGTACTTGCACCAATAAGTTCCAGCACTGGGAGAAAGCGAAAAGTAAACCCTAACTCAATGCCTAATGAGTGTAACATCATTCACCATCTTTACTGGATTACATTTTGAAGCACTAGGATACGGGTATATTACAAGTTACTTGCCCATGGTAACACAAGTATCAGAAAATCCTGTAAAAGTTTGACTTGCCTCTGGCCTAACAGGAACTGCTGTTAGAGGTTGCTTCCTTTGGAGTGTGTGTGCAACTCATGGCATATTTCTATTCATCAGGGTAGGTTGCTTTGTATTCAGAGTGACACATCCTTAGAAGTGCATTTGCTCTGCTGTGCAAGCATGGACATACATGAAATAGAAGGGGGAAAAAAAAAAGGGGGAAAGAAAAAAAATTAAACATCATTTAGTGGTTGGAAGTTATTTCCAATTTGCAACCACTGGAAGGGTCATCTGAGAAAAGTTTTCCCTTTGTTATTGAAGAATAATAGCTTGTGGATGCTGAAAAGCAAACATGACTTGTGGTTTTCTTCAAGTCACACTGCAGGGCTATCTCCCTCTTAGCAGTTTAGCATCATGTTGTTTGGGAAAGGTCACATTTTCACTTTCAAGACACCATTTGTCTTCAGTCCCTTCTTCTAATCTACAAATAGTCACCCAATAGTTTTGGGCAGGAAGCCAAGTACTTTGTTACAAAAGCTGCTTCAAGTGATATTTTACTAATCATGAAGTCCTGCACTGGGTTAAATAAATACAGGTAACCTTCATCAAATAGTGCTTCTGCCTTTACTGACAGCCAAAATTATCACCCACAATATGTACAGTAGTACAGCAGCCACTGGTGTCTGCAGTTTCAGACCACAAATTATTATTTAGATGATAATGAGTTAAAAAGTTACCTAGAATTTGCTGTCAATCTTTTGGGATTTTTAAGCAGCTCAGACAGTCTTCAGTTACAGCAGTATGAAGTATATTCTTTCAGCTAGGGCCAAATTCTATTTTATTTACATGAAGCAGCAAGTTCCTTTTAATATCTTTACTGAAAAGATTACACACTACTGAAACCAGAATACTACTAGATGTCAAGGTTGCAGAGTTAATTATGATTAAATCAGGAAGTAATCTGTGTTGCAGTGAACCTACTCTGTTTTTACACTAGTGCAATGGATAACACCACCTTGATTACACTGTTTAGGTCCATGATGTTTTTATATACTGAACAATTCAATATTTAGAAAAAAGATTAAGAAGAAAAACCGTAGTTGAATGACTGAAGCTTCTCAGCTTTAAACGTTTTTCATCCAGAACAAAAAAAATCTAAATATTATGCATGCCAACATCAATTTTGTCAACTGCTTTAGTAAAGAAAAACAATGTGACAACAAAAATTTGATGTTTTCTAAACCAAAATGTTTACTATTTTAATTAAAAATTATGCTTGATTTTAAAGTACTTTGGGATCATTAAGAATAATAATAAGAAAAAGTCTTAAAAGCAACACTGTACATTTTGAAGCATTCTGTTTGGTCTGAATTTTACTGCGGCTCATCTCTTTGTTTTGTTAATACTGTTCTTTAAATTGCCACCAAATGAATCAAAATGCTATCCTTAGCTCTAGGAGAAAGAATCCAGTAGACAAATGACAGCTTCACAGGATCTCTGTATGACACCTTGGTGAGCTGTGCAAGTCTGCTGCTTGAGAGACCTCCCAGGTGCTAAAAATCAAGGCAGCGGTCAGTGTGCTGTAAAACTCCTGCTCTGCTACAGGAAAATCTTTTCACCTTCTCATCTGCAGAGGACTGACCTTTGCACTCTTCCAGCAATAAAGGCTAACCACATACTGGTCTCCACCAGCAAGGGCATGGTTATTAGTTCAAAGGAAATTGTTATTTCCTTTGATTCAGCATTCATGAGGCCACAGCTGGAACACTGTGTCCAGTTCAGGTCCCAAAACAAGAAAGGGACTTGTATACAGGAGAAACCTCAGTGGAGAACCTCTAGGATGTATGGTGCTTCACAGCACACAAGACATGAGGAAAGGCTGAGGGAATTGGGTTTGTTTAAGAAAAGAAGGCTAAAGGGGAATCAATTGTTCTCCAAATGTCAGGCAGATGTAGAGAAATGGTTCTAGATGCTTTTGGGAGGTGCATATTGAAAGGAAAGCAGGCAGTGGCCATTAAATTGAAAAAAAAAAAAAAAAGATTTTTACTTGATATAAAAAAAAATCGTAACTATGCCAATTAAACACGGTAATAAATTTCATAAAGTTGCTGTGGAATCACCGTCCTTGGAGATTCTCATACACTTTGAGCAACCTGACCTAATCTGAACTAATTTGGGTTCAGACTTCAAAAGTTTGTTCCAACTTAAATTATTCTACATTACACAGCTCATGAAATGTATTTTATTTCCACAGAAGCAGTTTAAGGAATTATAGCCTGTTGCTTCATGTTTCAGCTTCAAAGTTACAGTTTGCATGCAGATCATTGATCATTTCTTCATGAAGTTGATTGAATGTAGGGAGTTGTGAAAGATTATGGGGAGAGTTCCCAATAAAACTGACTTTCTTGTAAAGTCTTGCCTGAGATATGGAGAATGGAAAAATCATGACAGGAGATTGGTTTACTGCTAATAGGAAACTCTTACCCATAGCTGAGATTCACTACCTAACTTGTCTGCTAGGGTGAGGATTGGGAAAGAGTACAAAATCATTCTAGGTTTTTCAATATTTTTGAATTTCAAGAGGATCTGATTGGATTTGGGAACTAGTTTAAGTGTCTTGAGTAGTCTTCAGATGATACAGTTCAAATAAGATAACTTACGGAAGACAGTGAAAAGAGCAAGTCCTTGGACAACAGTGAATGTGTGGCAAAATAATGAAGGTCAACTAATAGCTTGAGAATTGCAGATCTCAGGGAATTTTAGGATGTTTGCCTTCAAAGAGACATTATGAATTAGACTTTCTCAAAGTAGAGACACTGTCAAAGGACCATCTAGAATACACTGGGTATAAATATAGAACAAAATAGAAAATAATTAAGTGGTAATTAAAAATAATTAAATGTGAACATCAGGAAAAACTTCTTTACTGTGAGAGTGACAGAGCACTGGAACAGGTTGCCCAGGGGGGTTGTGGAGTCTCCTACATTGGAGATATTCAAGGCCCGCCTGGACAAGTTCCTGTGTGATGTAATCTAGGTTACCCTGCTCTCGCAGGAGGTTTGGACTAGATGGTCTTTCAAGGTCCCTTTCAACCCTTAGGATTCTGTGATTCTGTGGTAATACAGAATGGCAAAGGGCATGAGGAAGAAGAGTATATTCATCTGGGAAGGAAAAAACATGAATATATGCACTAATAATAAAAATCAGATGAATCAACTTCTTGAATGATTACCCCAGCCCCAGCTGGAATGTTTTGGGATTGGATGAGTAGCCTTCTTTTCTTCCAAGGAATCCTTGAATCAAGAAACCTAAAAGAAAAGATGGGAGTAAGATGGAAGAAGCAAGGTCTTCATAAAAGAGGTGGATATATTAAATTGATTTTAGATGATTTTAGAACTACAAAACAGAATTAAAGTAACATTTTAGATTTTTAAGAAACAAACTAAGAAACTAAGAGATCAAGTCAACAAGATTATTGCACTGAGAAAATGAAAGATTTGAACAATGTAAAAAGCTTTATCTGAAAATGCTTTCCAGGTAAGAGGAGAGACTAATAAAAAGAGTTACAGGGAAGGAAAGAATTTTTATCACTATAGAAAGGTAAAGTCACATATAAAGAATAAGATTCTGATTATTCATGTAAAAATAAATGGTAATGAAGACAGGTAAGGGTTACTAAGTGAATAACATAGTGAAGCATTTAGATTATGAAAACAGATTAAAAAAAAATATTATTTTTTTATTACTCATAAAACAACCAGGGTATACAACTACTTGTAATAAAGACATCTGGATCATAAATGTGAAAGATGAAGAACTGCTATTTCATTTAGAAGTTGATATTGGCATAGGATCGGATGAGCAGAAAATGTTTATGAAAGACATTTGAGTAGAGTTTTGAAGATTTCTGATTATATACATTGTGATTTTCAAGGACAACCTTCTCATATATAGGCATAAGAAACTGTCACGGTTTAAGCCCAGATGGCAGCCCAGAACCACACAGCCACTTGCTCACTCCCCCCACCCTGGCCCTTCTTCTCCCCAGCCCCTGCTCCCAAAGGCATGGGGAGGAGAACTCAAAGAATGTAATTCCCATGGACTGAGATAAGAACAGGCCAGTAACTAAGGTATAGCACAAACCACCACTGCTACCACCAATAATAATAAAGATAAGGAAAATAAGAAGCGGAGAGAATACAACTGCTCATCACCCGCAGACCGACACCCAGCCCGACCCAAGCAGTGATATAGCCCTTCCAGGTAACTGCCCCCAGTTCATATACTGGGCATGTCATGCTGTGGCATGGAATACCCCTTTGGTTAGTTTGTGTCAGGTGTTCTCTCTCTGCTTCCTCCTGGTTTCCCCTCCTCCCTGACAGACCATGAGACTCACAAAGTCTTTGATCAGAGTAACAGGACACAGCTCGTCCTTTAGGATCATTTGGGCACATTCACCTCTAAAATTTCATGCTATTACTCTTTAAAACAGCCTTTTATTTCTTGGAGATGCTTAATACTGTCTTTTGCACCTGGTGCATGTGTTTTGTGTGAAGCTAGGGAATATTTTGTAGCTTGCAGTGAGCAATAGGAAGGGCAGATGAAATAGCCATGATGTTTTCCAGAAACTCATGAAATTAGAATAACACTCTTCAAGCCTCATTGTAGACACATTCACAAGCTATCTACTTTTGAGAGCTATTTGCTCTACATTTTTGCTACAGGAACTGAGGTAAGATGGATAATTTCAGGGGGAGTTTCATAGAATCATAGAATAGTTAGGGTTGGAAGGGACCTTAAGATCATCTAG
>JBAFWW010036775.1:17850-36425 GCA_036873685.1 Agapornis canus
CAGCCCAGCTCTCTCAGCCTGGCTCCAGAGCAGAGCTGCTCCAGCCCTCAGAGCACTTGCTGCAGGTCTTCAAGGTGAATGGTCTGTCCTGTGGGACAAGGTCTCTCCTTGTCCATGAGGTGGGATGGGGCAGGGGAGTCTCCAGGAGGTCAGTGTATGCACGTGGCTGGTGTCTGACCTCAGCTGCAGCATCACTATGCACGTGTCCTCAAAATAGCTGGTTTTAGAAGCATGAAGTCTCCTCATGCTATTACCCAACACTGGATACAAATATAGTGTCAGCAGTCAGTTGAGTGAAACTATCGCCAGAAATAGTGGGAGTTATGGCAAACAAACCAGCTCCTTCTGAATGAAGGTGGCTTGGGAGGGACTTGGTCCTCTGGGCTTCCCAATATGTGACAAAGAAGGAGCCTGAACTCAGGGTGTTTTCAGAACTGTCTGTGGTGAACAGTGAAAAAACCAAACCCCAAAGGTATTTTACTGCCTCAGAGGGAGGGAGAAATGGGATGAAGAATGAATGAAACGCAGTTGCCAGGAGGGGTTGTTCAAGCACAGGAGCAGCTGATAAAAAGGCTTGATGAGCACCGTGACCCCGAGCACACAGTGGCTGCAGGGAGATGCTCCGCCTCAGCCAAGGGGCAGGAGAGGAGCAGACACCACCGCTGACAGCTCTGGCATCGGCACACAGCCCCGCAGACAGCCTCGCTTCATTCGGGAGAGATGGGGCTTAGAGGAAATGTGACTGCAGCTTTCAGGAACGGCTTGCGGAGGGAGAGAGGTCTTTCCCTGGAGAGGCTTGGTTGGGGCCGAGCGGATGTCATGTGCAGCCAGAAACTTCAGTTCTTGTTTGGGAGCTTCTAAAAGTCACAGGTTAGAGGTGGTCATCAGGGAAAGCTCTGGACACGGTCAGGGTGAGGATCAAGCAGCTTTGCCTTGCTAAGGAGATGCTGATTGCTGGGCTCAGGCATGGGGGGGGTCTGTAGGTGTGCTCACCTTAGGTACCAATGCACAGTGTGCACAGCGTTTATTTGGCCACCTGAAAGATCAGTTTGCCTACATGCAAAACAATCCCTGGCCTGACCAGTGGGTCTCTAATCTGAGAGTGGGAGGTGTTGGCAAAACCTGGGATTTATTCAAGGATATCCCAACAGTGCCCCCAAGGCCGTGAGTTCATAGACCACAATAATTCCCCATGGGCAGAAGCTGCTGGAGGTGGTTTGCATGTGTGGAAGAACGACTCTGTCCCAGTGATGCGGCAGGTGGGAACCAGGTGGGAGCCTGGCCAGCATCTTGGGTAGCGGGAAGGAAGCTGAACAGAGGCTGAACACTACCTAGGAGAAGGCAGTGTGCCTTCCCCTCTTCCTCATCTTCCTTCTGCTTCAACCATGCATTTGGAGGGGTGACTTATGCTGAGCAGGCAGAGCCAGATGATGGGGTGGCTGGTGGTCTGGAGTGAGTGGTCCTTTATGGCATCTCATGGGACAACAGGATGATGACAGCTAGTGAAGACCTCGGAAAGAGTCTGCCCTTAGACCCAGCAGAGCCACCAGCCCCATGGCTGGTCTGCTCCATCCAGTTTGGGAAGGTTGTTGACAGATTATGGTTGTAGGTGTGGTGATGAAATACCCAGGGTTAGCATTTCAAGCAAAGACCCTCTGGTCCACGGGATAAGCAAGATAAACCCGCTCCCATCTGTGCTGCCATCTTGTGCTGAGCAGGCAGGAGATATCTCCTGCATGGGAAATGCTTCCTGATGAGAGCCTGGGATGTATCAAAACCCAAGGTCCAACCCATGGGCTGGAGAAGGTGGAGCACCCCAGGGAGGTCGGTGAAAAGGGGTGGCAGGAGCCACATGAAGATCTGCTGTTGGTAGGAAGGGAAGCCAAATAAATCAATGAACTATCACTAGCTAATGGCAGGGGAAAGCCTTTGAAAATTTGCATTTAGAATAAGCCAAACCCCCAGTCCCAGCTCTGTGCAAAACCAATGGAGTCTAATTGTAACAAGCAAACCTGTAAGTACTCAATAGATGACTCCAGTCTGTGCCTGAGTCAAAACACTGAGACATATTCAATCCTTGTGGGGATTTAAGAAATTAGCATCTGTAATGGGGGAGGCTGTGCAACCACAGACCAACAGGGAAGATTAACTTACACCCTCGAGCTAGGAATGAGCTGCTGGAAGAGTCCTTGAAATGCTGATGCTGACACTGAACACATCTTGGAAAAACAGGATGATACTGAGAGATGGAGACCTGCCAGGGGCCAGGGCCTGACGGCCCAGGCAGGGAAGGGGCCATGCAAGCAAGTGTAGTGTCCGCTCATCGTGGACCCTGATCCCATGGGCTGGGAAATGAGCTGCAGGATACACGGCTCGGTTTATTGCTCTCACTCAGAGATGCCTGTGAGCTGACGCGATCATTTTTAAAGGTACTTGCACATCAAGATGTTTCCTGGGGAGGGGAGGCTTTGGGAGTGTTTACAAATGCATGCTATGGTCCACTGCCTGGAAACCTAATGTAGACGAATTCAGCCTCCAAGCAAGCTCCAGTTTCCTACTTCTTGAGGGCTGTCAGGCACCGGGGGAGGTTGTTAGATCTGGGAGCATTCGCTGCTGCCTGGAGCTTTGGCACTGCAGCACAAGGTCTTCCAAAGCCAGGCTTTGGTCCATTTTGTAGGAGAAATCCTCCAGGTAACCTTTGCTGACAAGGATGGAATCATGGTGTTCATCCTGTTCCCCCATAACCCTTGTGGGGAACCGGCTGGTGTGCTCGTGGTCTGCACAGATTTCTGATCAGCCTTAGGGTTCCAGGCAGCACCAGGGCAGAGGACACAGGAGGGTCTCAGCCAGGTCAGTGCAAGGCTGCATGCGGCACAGGAGAGGGAGGCATGGTGTCTGTGCTTGTAAAGCCACAGCAGCATCACATCACTGTACAATAGGACCAGCAAGAGCATGCATGGAGATGATTCTCAGAGCAGGAGCAAGTGCCTGCTCGTGTTCCTCTCCTTCTTGGTAAGGACAGGTTACCAAGAGGGGATTGAGAAGTTTTAATGTGGGGAAAAGGGCTTTACCCTTTGGTAGGCAGTATCCAGCTAAGCAAAGAGTCACACTGCTCAGGAGAGTAGGTCCAGGTCCAGATCCAGCAGCAAAGAGATGCTTGGGCCACAGGCTACCCAGAGGACCATGATGGTGGTGGAAACTGGAAACGATGCAGGTGATGGAGAAGGCAGTGCAGTGGAATGGAGGATGCAATGGGATAGAGATACAAGCCACCAAACACAATAATTCAGATAAGCAGCAGATGGTGCTAGGCACGAGGGTACAGTTGGTGGTGCTGAGCCCCACAGGTCTATCTGCAAAAGGTGCTCACTTGGTGTGACAGTTTCCATCCGCTTGTGTCCACCCAGCAGCAGTGCCCAAAAGATGGCACAGGCAGGATCAGGCACTTGGTGCATCTCTTTCCCTGGAACATCTGCCAATGTACTTGAGCCCCGTAGGGCACTGTTATAGGAAGCTCACTGCACTGGATCACTGGCTGGCACTGAATCACCCCAGCAAGTGGGGTGATGGCACGCATTCCCAGTTTCCATCAAGGATGGAACCAGCTGAGCCTCCGGTGCCAGGGGATGGTACCTGCTGCTCTGAAAGCTCTGCCCTGCTGCTGGGAATACGTCCTGGCAGAACAGGAACTGGAGTGGGACTGTGACCCTGCAGCAGTGCCTCTCCTCCAGCCAAACCAGCCGGTGGACCCAGGGGAAATGTGCTGGGAAAGGTCCCCTTTCTCACATCACTGCTCTGGGTTGCAGCAGGGCTCCCAGGGTGCTGGTAGCATCACACCAGCTCACAGCTGTGGATGCAGCCTCCCATAGTGCCTGTGTCCCTGCCTGGGGCTGTGCTACCCCCGCCCTGCCGCTCAGCCTGGCTTGGGACCTGGGGATGCTCCTATTGACCGTGGTGCTGGGATGTCCCTGCCTGGCTCCCCAGGGCTCGGCTGGGGGCTTCCACCACCTGGTGCCCAGCTCAGCAGGGCTGTGCTCGGTTCTGTCCCACTGACCTCCCTGGGGAGCAGCTCGGCAGCTTCACAGCTCCCATCCAGCCCCTTCCAGCCCTCGGGAGAGGTGTCCACTGCCTGCTCTATCTCACTGTCTGGGAATTTCTCCTGAGACTTTGCCTGGGCTTTGCTGTCCTTATTTGCACCTCTTTAGGCTCATTTATACCCTTGTATCATCTCCTCTCCTCCTTTGTGCATCTCCTTCCCTCTGCCAGCTGCCCTCAAAGCCTCTCCTGCTCCTGGACCTCTTCTGATGGCCCTGGGGCAATTGTTCAACGCCACTGAGAAGGTCCATTCCATCACCTCTCCCTGCTGACCCCTTTGCCAGGGCCTGTCTCTGAACACACAAAGCTGCCTCCACCCCCAGCCTCTGCCCTGCTGCAAAGCTGCTCACCTGCTCCCCGACCCTGCTTAACCTTGTGCCTGTCCTGGCCCTGCTCCTACCCCCTGATTTTGAGGCTGCCTTTTGCTTTTCATCTGTTTCTGAGCTCAGGCTGCAGGTAGCTGGGTACCTGCACCTTCAGACTAGGTGCAGTCTGCACGTGTTTGCTTGTTTCTCATCCTTCCTTGCAGATCCAGGTTAATGCAGCACATCTGGATTCCTTGCACCCAGCCCCTGTCTGACAAGATGTGTCTGGCTTCCCGGCATGTGATTCCTAGATAACAAGTCACTTCTGGATTTCCTACATGTGATTCTTGGATAACATGGCATATCTGGATTCCTTACATTCAAGTCGTGGACAATATGGCACACATGGTCTCTGGCCAAGCCTGGGGCTGGAACAGGACTTTCCCTTTACAGTTTAAGGGCTTTTTTTTAGAGAACAAAGCTCTGACCTGAATTGCTGGCTGACTCAGACATCTCCCTTCTACCTCAGCTTCGGCTGCTCTTGGCTGCAAGCCTGGCTTGAAAACAAAGATCCTATCTCCCCGCACCCCCTGGGCTTTGGGATTGCTGGCAGTGGACGCGCTGCCCCTCGCCAGTCGGTGCTTACAATAATATTTTTCTCTAGGATTGAGCTTGGAATAACTTTGTTTTGACATAATCTGAACTAATGTCTCCCCGGCAATGACAGTAAACACTTGACAATAAGCCTCAGCGCAGCCCTGAAGCTCTGCAGAAGGGGCTCCAGCGGCCGGACATGAGGGGCACGGCTGGAGGGTGATGACAGGGTGGGCCACAGACCTTTGCACCCTTTCTGCTCCAGCCACATCCCGCCCTTGCTTTGCAGAGGGTGATGGAAAATGCAGCACGGGACCATTGCTCATCAGTTCCTTGGGCATGAGGAGTTATTGTGTCTGCAACTGTGGCAGCTCCAGTTTAAACACTGTCACTGCACTATTAATGGTCCTGGTGCTTGCTGATTCGAGAGCTCAGCTTGAGCCATTGGAGCAAGAGTTTCTGTGCAGCCCAGAAAGAGTTGCTGAGCTTCAGTCTGTGTGCTGTGCTGGTTGTGCCCTGCTTTCTGTCCTCTTAAGCTGGTGTGCTGGCACTGGCTGCTATTGCCATTGCACACAACATCAAGGCATGATTCCTCTCCATCCCTCTCAGGGGAGGACCCAAGGAGATCTCATTTTCATGAGGTGAAATAGCACCCAAGGTAACAGAAAAGGCTTTGCCACCACACAGCACTCCCTGGACACCAGCTCACTGCTGGACTCATCAGCCCAACATCAGTGGTGGGATAATAACAAGGGCAGGGGCTAGGTCCTGTGGGCAGATAAGAACAGGTGTGCTTGAGGTATCCCTGCAGAGAGGACACGTGGGCCAGAAGTGGTGGGGAGAGGTTCCTTGCCAGGATCATCCTCTTACCCCCATGTTAGCCAGGTTCCAATGGCATGCTGTGCCCTGGGCTCCCTTTCCAGTGGCGCCTGCTACCCAGCCATGCATTGAGAAGTAGCTGGACCTGAAGCTGATCATGGACCTGGACCTGGTGTTAGCCTTGGGGTTACACATGGGAACAGAGAGCTGCCTATGTGCCTCTGAGCTCTCCATGTGTCCTAGAGCCTTCAGCCCCTCAGGATCAGGCAGTGTCCCACTGCTGCTGGCTCCTTCCTGTCTTCTCCCACTGTACTGGTCCCATTTTCCAGTCTCCCATGGGATCTCAAGGAACACTAGTCCAGGCCTGACAGACCCTGTAAGCCCATTTTGATTTGTTTTACGAGACAGCAAAGTCTGTCCAAAGCCTGAAGTTACTGAAAGGGTCTGCCTCCTTCCCTTGCCTGGAGACCTGCTTCCCCACTGCCTCCCATCCATTCCACCTGCACCTCCTTGTCTGATCAAACTGGGGAAAACCAATCCTCATAGCAAAGAGCTTCCTGCTGGTTCACCTCTCATTTTCAGCTCCCATTTTTGGCATCATTAAGCACTGACAGTGCTTTAAAATAGCATCCTTGATGTGACAGAGGTGAGTGCGACTGCAGGTGAGTGAGTTGTGCCCATGCTCTGCTTCTCTCCATGAAGGCAGCATTGGCTGTGGGCAGTGTTGACCTCTTTCTGTCCCCGTGGTCAGCCCCTGGCTGCAGCACTGCTGCCTGCACAAGGGGACCAAGGGGGCAACCATTCCTCATCTCCCTTTTCTGTGAGCCAGACGTTTACCGTGGGCCTGATCCTCACACCACTGAACAACGGCTCTGAGCTCCAAAGCAGCGCTTCAAATCCAAGGGATACGGATACCTGAGAGTAAGTGACACCAAGCAGACCCATCCCTGCCTGAGCAGGGTTTGGGCTCTGTGGGGAAAGGCAGAGCTGCAGGTGGAAGGTCCATCAGGGCCCACAGAAACTGGAGTGTCACCCTTGGCTGTGAAATCAGCACTGCACCATGGAGCCTGTGAACCACCTCTGAGCATCTCAAAGGGATGTAAACTGCTCTCAGAATCCTCCTCCAATGGGCTTCTTGGGTACAGCAAGAGCTGTGGGTCTTCTAGTTGTTCTGGAAGAGCATAGGTTGCTATCTTTTGGATGGATGAAACCATGTGCTTTATATGGGGGCAGGGAAAAGGAGCAGTGAAACAATATCTGAGACTTCTGAGTGGCAAAGGAGTGAGCCCTGGAAGACTGGAGGAGGGATGGATGTGTCTGGTGTGACTGATGCCAAGGGCAGTAAGAAAAGGCTACCCTGGGCTACATGTTTCATGCAGAGAGGGCAAAGAAGAGTTCCTTAGGGAGGATACAGAAGGGGTAGGAGGCACATTTAGTAGCTGCAGAACCATTAACTGCTCCAAGTGATCAAGGCAGAGGTCGGCCAGTGAAGGAGCAATGTCCCTGCTTTGCAGAAAGCAGCTTTTCACTGATGAAGTTGCACCAAATGGCTTGTCTGGCTGCATGTTTTAGGGGAGGAATGGAGGGGACAGTCTGACCACAGAGCAGGTGCTGAGGCACCTCTCTACAAGGGGATGGTGGGCTCGACAAAAAGCCTGGGACCTGTCTGGGTGGCCTTATTCATCCCTGTCTCCTTTTCTTTCCTCTTTGTCATGTTCCAGGAATCCTTTCATCCACGTGTTTGTTTTTCTTTCACTGTCCTTACAGATGCGCAGTGATTCTTTGAACGTATCAGATGGGTTTGTGTATCCCTGTATCTGAGCTGTTCGGTGGATTCACCCCAGAAGAAAACAGCACCTCTGGAGCTGGTTGCACACTGGCCTGAGGTCATGTCTGACAACAGCCTGGCAAACTCTGGCTGGAATGCTTGCTGTGAGCAGAGGGCAGGCGGTGAGCTTGAGGGGAAAGCAATGCTGCATATGGGAGCCCTTTCCAAGGTGAGGAGAGGTGGTGGACACGGATGCGGATAAACACTGTGCAGAAAGCATACGGCAGCATTGAGTGCAAAAGCCCAGAGCCGTGGTGGAGACAGCTCTGGAAACTCCTTAGGAAAAAGTGAATTTGGAGATCTCCTTTCCCTGGATGCTTTAGGACCATCAGACGGTGGCTGTAGGACACGGTCTTTTCTGCACGCACATCTACCCTCCAAAGCCCAAGAGTGTCAGAGCCTTCCCTACCAATGGGTGGGTGCAGGATACCAAACCCCAAGGGTCCTTCTGACTCGGTGTCTTTGCCACACTGTATGTTCCCCTTCAACATCTGAATGAAGAGGTGCCCCAAAGTGAGAGTCTGATCATCTGGAAGGCCATGAGCTCTTCAAACACTGTCCTTCAAGTGCCCCAAACCAGCCATTCCATGTGGTGCGGGCCTTGTGTTGTGCCCCACAAAATACAGAGGTCCTCCTGCCTGATCAGACACCACTGTCCTTAAATAGGTGACCAAGACGAGGATAAGGACAGAGCTATTGGCCCTGACATTCCCATCACCCTCAGGGACGGGATGTGCTTGCTGGTGCTGATCAGGGGCAGCTCTGCAGCCACCTCCTTCCCGCAGCCATGCAACAGCACAGGCAGAGCCTTCCCGCAGGCTGCAGCTGCCTCTCCTGGAGCAATGCAGCTCGCAGGAGCCTGCCTCTGCCCGAGTGCAGAGGAGGCCTGAGGACATGGATGGGGGAGGGAGGCAGCACAGAGGAACAATTGAAAGGAGGAAAAAGGAAATCCTCCTGGAGCTGTGGAAGTGTTTTCCCAGACTGTCTGGCTGCTCTGATGACCTCATTCTCCGGGGTGATGTTAACCCAGCTGAAAGACTGCAGAACAAGATGTCCAGCCCTGCCAGCCCCACCACCACCTCGGTCACCACCACCTTGGTCACCTGCACAGCCCCTTGTGCCCGGCAGCACGCCCCAAAAACCTGACTCAGGCTGTCCCTGCGGGGACAGCTGGTCCTGGAGCTCCTGGGCTGCAAACCAGGGTTAAGCAGCCGCATTGTTCCATGAGTTCATCTCAGCTGTTTATCCTGGAAAACCTCCTTTGCACAACTGATGATGCATGCACAGAGCTGGAGCATCCGTGCACTGTGCAAGCACTGAGCCTACCCCGGGTGTGAGTGCTTCCCCAGCAAGGCTCAAAGACCATGCACAGAGGAGCCAGGCAGCAGCTGGAGCTTGGGCTGAGTGGGGGAAGCAGGATGGTTCGTGGCTGGTGAGAAGGAGCTCTTGGAGTGGATGTCCTGCTCCACGCACAAGTTGTGCAAGGGGGTATCTCCTTAACTGAGATCTATTAACTGAGGTCTAAGTAATTGTTTCCCTCCCCGATCATTTGCTCTGTGGATACCAATGAAATCCTTTTCCACATTTTTCTCTGGAAGAGTTTTATGGGGAGGGAGAGAAACCAGCAGAGCTTCTCTCTCACACATTTGTCTTAATAGCTACCTCTTAAGGCCACTAGCTGTCTGTCAGACTGGTTTCACACATTAGGAAGGTATGAGGAACAGACACTTGACTCCACAAGGCTTGCTTCCTTGCAAAATCAAAACACAACATACACACTTGGGAACTCTTTTATTTAGCAGAGAAATTAATATCATGAGAGCCAAGCGCTGGGAGTTAACAACAGACCTGCTCAAATGGGGACTAGCACGTTTCAAAACTGACCATGACTGGAACTAATTGCAGAGGGCAGAGGCTGAAATCTCTATGGTCACATGCAGGCTGGCTGCCTTTCTGGCACAGCATCTTAAGCCAAAAGGTAGTTCCTGGTCTCGATGCTCATAGGGCAGCTTTGTCAGGCCTCCAATATTCAAGTCACATTCATGGTCTCCTGCCATAAATATGGTGCATCTGCAAGCATGGTACCAGTGCCCTGCTGCTGGCTCTTGCTCAGGGATGTCCATCAGCTGCCTGGTTGCCTCCAGGAAGTCAAGCAACCAGGTCAGTGATCATCTCATAGCTCCTTCCCCCCTCCAGCCAAAATGTCTATTTTTAAGGTGGGGAGAAAGTTCCTATGGGCTTCATGTCTGTTAGAGAGGACATGGCCAGAGCCAGACTCCTGGGACACGGGCTGGAAGTGGGAGAGCAATACAAAGTGCCTGAAATGGTTTTTTCCCCACTTTTGACTTTCAAGAGTGAAAGGAGCTTCTTTTTACCGTCAGTATTGCTGTTAAGCATGATCTAAAATGTCAAATGCCATCTATTTGTAGGTTTTGTTAAAGATAAGAGAGGGTTTCCCATGCTGTTCTCTGCTCCCACCTCCGCTGAGCACCTTTATAATAGCTGTATTACCGTGTTTGTCTATTCCAAACTACAAAAGGTCTTAGTATCTTCTCCAGTGCTGGCATGTTGCTATGGGATCTTAAATGCCAGTACTGAGCTGGGACTGATAGTGGCATTTTTGTGGTGGAGCCTCATCAACTTTCCCTCCAGGACAGATAACAGCAAGCAAAGCCAAGAAGTCCTCTTGGGAGGCTCTGCCAGACATGAGCCATGTCTACATTGCAGCTTTGGATTAGAGCTCTGGCTTGCTGAAAGCAAGCTGTAACACCATTGGCAGTACTTGCAGGGCCTCTCAGATCCATCGGGGTGGAGCTGCAGTAGACACCTGTGTCACATCCATGCGGAGCTGCTGCACTCAACAGGCAACCAGAAGCTGAGCTGCAGTGTCTCGCTCATCTGTCTCCATTCGTGTTCCCAGGTTCACAAGAAAGGCCACAGCTCCCATACAGTCAATCCTGGCCTTTCCAATACTTGGGAGGCACCTGGTTAGCCAGACACATTGCTGCCCAAACCGTCCTTCTCCAGCATCAGCTCTTGCCTTCTCTGCAAGCTTCTCTTGCAGAACTGCTTGGGAAGTTTTGCACTGAAGTATGTTTTGCACTCAAATGAGTGCAATGAAAAGATTCTAAGACAGATAACAGATACCATCTGGTCCCAGTGCCCCAGGGCTAGGTTTTGTTGCAGGATTTTTTAACCATTTCTGTGACAATCTTTAGGTTTTGGGGTTTCTTTTAATATCTTTCTTTAATGCAGACAACACTGTTCTCATGCCCATGTTATTCTCTGGAAGTGGGTAGTCTCTTCCAAACCTGGCAAGTTAGGATCTGCTCCTAGAGACCTCCACAGCATCTTTTCTCCCATGGAGAGTGCTTCAACCAGAGAACTTGATCCTGCTGCTGAAAGAGTTGTGTTTGTTTTACATTTGTCTATTGTGAACATTTCAAACTGTATGACTTCCATGTACACGTCATTTCTTACTCGTTTTACTGCTGTTCCCTTTGGAAATGGCTTTAGGTTGAGACTTCATGCCCCCTTTTATTTCAGGATATTGCTTATTCTTTTTATGGAATGACTTTAGCCGATGAGTTACAAATTTATCTCCATTTTACAAACTACTTGGGAAGCAGCTGATGTTAATTGTTGAGTCTTAGTGATGTCATGGGGTTGCATTTGGAACAGAGCTTTCATTATGCTCTGTCTCAACTTAAATTGCAGATTCTAACAGCAAAATGTTGCTGTCTTTGCTGTCCAAGTTGGTTTAAAAAGCCTCTTGCAGTTCTGATGAGTCCATCTCTTCCTTAAGGATGTCACTGAAAACATTATTAGGGATGGGAGTACTGACCTCTGCATCTGGTTTTGTGTTGTTTTGAGACATAACTTGAGATCCAGATTCTTTGCTAATAAAATCATCATTTCAGGCAGAATTTAGAGCTGGCATATTTTGTCCTAGCACTTATGTTTTAATTTTCTCTATTCTGAATAAACAAACCTGAATATGATATTTCTTCTTCTTTCCCCTCTTTTTTTTTTTGTTTATTTTTTTAGTCTATTTGAGCCAAAAACTTTACATGGGTCCAGCCCACTCTCTTACTCACCTCTGTTGCCTAATCTAGATCTGAACTAATTGAGAACAGCCTTTCTTTCCCCTGCTGAGCTACTGATGCTTCATTAACAATGTTTTCTACTCCAGCACTGGACCACCACTCCCCTTCCCTTGACAGCCTGGTGGGCAGGGGTGGGTCCTCCCTGGCTCAGCAGATGCTCTGGAGGTGGTCCCGCTGCCACCGCAGGCAGCACAGGCTCCACCATGAGCACAGGCATGGTGAATTGTCATGGACTGAGACCCTTGGCTCTGAAGCAGATGGTGGAATAGGAGGCCTATGCTGGGGCTCTCCACGGGGCTGCTGATGGAGCTGTTGGGCAGGAGTGGGTCTGGAACATGTTTTCCTTGTCCTGGTGGCCCTGCTTACACACATGACCCCACACCATAGGATGACCATTTACAGGAGATGCTCCAAAGCCTGTCAGAAATCTTCCTGGCTCCTTGCTTGGGGGCATGAAGGAATCCAGGCAAAAGACAGAGGCTGCATGGCAGGAGGACCCCATAGGGATGGCAGATACTAACACCAAGGCACAGAAGGCGAGGGACAGTTCACCCCAGCACGCCTTGCTGCCTCCCTTGGCAGTCTGCTCATGTCCCCTGTTCCTGTCCATCCACCCTGTCTGTGCCTCCAGGAGACAACCGTGGGCAGCAAGGGGGTGCTGGCAGCCCGTTCTCCCTGGACAGGCGGCTGGCATGGCATCCCTACAGCACCCTTTCCTGGCTCTGCTGCTCAGCCGGTCCCTGCAGCCCAAACCTCACAAGCCATCAGCCAGGCAAAAGAGATGAGGTGCTCTAGGGCTGGAGCAAGGGAGCAAGTGGGGACAGCCCTGTGGGATGCAGTGTCACCCTGCCTGCCCCAAGCCTGGCCTGCCTCCTGGCAGAGCATCAAGGTGTCCTGTCCTTGCTGCTGTGCATGCACTCCACGGGCAGCTGCCTGGTCCAGTGCGAGCAGCTCCAGATGTGATGGTGGCCAGGGAGCCAGCTGTGTGCTGCTGCTGGGAGCCCTTGGACCGGCTGTGTCCATACAATGCTGCCAGCATGCTGCCCCCCACCCTGGCCACAGCAGGGGGCTGGAGGCACAGCCCCTTGGGACCCCGCTGGTCCCCAAGTGCTGCCTGTCCGTGGGGAGCCCCTGTGAGGCTGTGGGAAGGGCTGCACCGCCCTCCAGATGTTTGTGTGGCCCTTGACCCCCTGTTCTTTGCAGCAGGGCCTGTCTGGGTCACGGAGGGGCTGGGCAGGCTTTGGTTGCTGGAGTGGGGATGAGAGGTGCTGCGGTGCAGCATCAGACACGTCCTAGCAGGCAGCAGCAGTCCCGAGCAGACCCTGTCTGGCAGCAGGGGGGTGGATCCCCAGGGCACCGTAGGGAAGAAATCCCTCTGGGATGCTCTACAGGGAAATGCAAGGTGCTGGAATATGCAGGACAAGCATACCTGCCCATGGTCTGACCAGTGGATGGAACATGGAAAGCACAGGGGCACACACCCAGTGACCAGAACCAGGCTGGGCACAGCAGCAGCATCATGGGGCTGCTCTCTGCATTGCCCCACAGCTCTGGCACCAGCCAGCATCATCCCACTTGCCAGCCACTGGTTCCCATCCTGGCTCTGGTCTCACTGCCATTTGCTGTGGGTCTCAGACCACAGAGTTCTGCTCTGCTCGGGCCACACAATTCATGTTCAAGCTCTGCTGTCCCATCTGCCCATGTCAAAGGTGGTGGGGGAAACTGAGACACACACCACCACCACGGTTGTGCCAGATCATTCCCTTGCCTTTGGAGTGAAGGGTTAAGAACATCTGACTAGTGGTGGACTAACTGCTCATAGGCAGCATGGTGCTGGGATGGGGATGATGTTTGGGGCACATTTAGAGGGTATCAGGAGGAAGCCTTGGACTCTGGTGTCCAAGAGAGACCACCAAGCTCCAGGTAAAGCCTTTTGCAGCTCCAGAATATGGGGCCCTATTAACAGGGAGGGAGGACAGAGCAAATGTGCAGGTGGTGCCTTGGCACAGCATGGCTCCTCTGCTCTGGCATCCTCATGTCTCAAGCACAGACTGCTCATGGGACCTGAGCACTGGTGCAGGTGCATCTGAGCCAGTCTCAGCTGCAGGGACACCATCCCTATATATTGAGGACACCATGGTCCCTCTTTGCCAGTCAGGCAAGTTTATGCCTATGCCCATCCTTCACCTGCCCCATCCAGCCTCCTAATGCCCCTTAGCATCCATCAGCTGCTGTCAACCCTGGATCCCAGCTGTGACCACAGCTCTGCTTGGACAGCCTGGAGCTATCCCTGTGTCCCCACCCTGCACACCCTTTATCAAGTTCCTGCAGCCTTCCCCTTTTGCTCGCTGGGCCCTTGGCCAGGTCAGAATGGGATGGAGAAAGTGGCAGGCTGCCCACAGCCCTCCTAAGCCCTCAGCTGGGTCCTGGCTGCTCCTCATTACAGCATGCGACCTGCTGCCCACCCCAGCTTCAGCAGCAGGCAGGCCCACAGGGGATGGATGCCCTGGGCACAAGGGGATCCAGGCATCTTGGCAATGCACAGCCATGCTTAGGCAACATGGGGAATGCCTTCAAACAGCTTCTCCCAGAGGCATGCAGCAGAGCAATACCTGTGCTTGCTGCAATGGGGCTGCTTTTAGCACATGGGTTAGGCCAGCACTGCCTCTGCAATGCCAGTGCCTGCTGCCATTTGCAGATGCTTGGGAGGGCCAACGCCAGCCTGCCATGGGCTTTCCTGGGAGCAAAGGACACCTTGCACAGACCCAGACTCTCTGCCTCCTGGCTAGTGCCTGCACAGGCACCTCCAAACCGCATTGATCAGCTGGGCACACTGAGCAGTGCCAGGACTGTCTGGAGACATCCCAAACCCACCATGGACACCTTGCTGTGTGACCTGCTCTGGGTGGCCCTGCCTTGGCAGGGGCCTGGACTGGATGATCTCCAGAGGGCCCTTCCATCCCTGATGATTCTGGGACTCTGAGACCCGGATGCTCAGTTGTAGCAACTCATGAACCACAGAGTTCTCAATGAAGCAGTTTTCAGTAACGTCTCCCCAGCTGCTGATCAAAACCCAAAGTAGCCTCAAAAAATGCACAAGGCGTATGGGGAGAAACTGAACCTGGAGCCCCACAGGTCACTTTTTCCATGAGATGTGCCTGTAAAGAGGCACAGCCATGGGGAAGATGTGGTCTGTGCTGAATGGGTTGCCCAACCCTGGCCCTGTCCTGGATTTCCCCATGGCTCCAGTCTTCCCATGGCTGAAGAGGACTCAGCCCAATGCCAAGCCCTATGGTCTGTGTCCCAGCTGGAGGCAGAGGCCAGCAGCAATGGCTTCTCCTTGCTTCTCAGCTCCACTGTCCCCTGCCACCCTTTAACCCTGCTCTGCAGCCTACAGCACCAGCAGGACACACTTCAGCAGGATGTCTCTGTGTCTCCACAGCAGCAGTACACAGGGAGGCCCTTCCCTGGCCATGACCTCCCTGTTAAGGACAAGGTGTCCCTTCAGAAGGTGCATGTACTGAAATCTCCCCTCCTGGTGCCTTGGCAGCCTGGCTTTTGCTGTTATTTGCATCTGGGCCCCTTATCTTTCTGCCCCACCTAGCACAGTGCTGGCCCTGGTGTCCCCAGTGCCAAGGCCACGGGCTAATCACAGCCCTGTGCCCAGCCCAGCGCCGCTGTGGAGGGGACAATTGGAGGAAGCCATATCCTGCAGCAAACCCTGGGATTTCTTTTGGAAGTCACAACTGGAAGGGGATGATGCTGCCTACAGGGACTGGCACAGTCCCAACCAGCCCAGCAGGAGCTGTGCCCTCCCCTCCCCATTCCTTGTGCAGCCCCATGCCACAGTGATGGCAGAGCTGCACATGCACAGCTGCACACATGTGCCTGCTTAGACTCACGGCAGCGCCACACACACACCTGAGTACAGACATAAGAAGACAGGGTCTATGCATGTCAGCACAGGTATGAGCTGTGCACGTCTCAGAACACAGACATGGACCAGGGCTGTGCATCAAAGCATCCAGGCAGACATGCATGAGCGGGACCATGTCCACACACATACACATGTGCAGAGGAAGAGGTGCAGCACTGTGTGCACAGGCACGGATGCCCTCCTGCTGTGCCACCTGGTGTGTTTGTCCCTGCTCACACACCCAGCCCCAGTACAGTGGCTCTCTGTCTGCTCTAGCTGTGCACTGCGGTGCTCAGAGGTGTCACGGTGATGTACCTTAACACTGTCTGTTTGTGCTCACATCCAGAGAGCCCTCAAATCCCTGCCAGGCTCTTTCCCACCTGCTGCCTCTGAAGCCCAGGTCCATGGCAGTGCAGGCAGCCAGTCCCCATGCAGGGGCTGCCTACTTGGCAGTGCATGGCTGTGCCTGTGCCATGCCATCTGGGATGCCTGGAGAAGGCAGGGGCAGTTCAGCTGTCAAGGACAAGCTCCTTAAAAGGCTGGAGACATAAAGACATGAAAGGCAGCCAGGAGTTCCTGGAAGCTGGCTCCCGGTGCCAGAGAGTGAGTCCCGGAGAGCAGCTTGGGTGAGCCTTCCTGAAAGGATTTGCCCCATGCCAGCTCTTGCCCTGCCATGGGCTGCCTTGCAGGGATGGCTGCTCTGCCATGGGCACAGGGTGTGTGCAGGCAGCACTGGGATCTCTGCCGCTAGCTCGCCTCCCAGAGGAAAGCGAACTCTCACCCAGGCTTTGCTGTGGCAGATGTGTGGCCCAGAATCGCTGTCATCACCCTCCCCATCCCTAGCCCTGGGCCTGGCTGGCCCCACTCCCCAGCTGGGAGATGTTCCCTGGTACAGCCTGGGATACCTGTCACCCAGAATGGCCTGTGGCTGATATGCCCCTTAGGTCATAGCCCTGTCGCTTGCTCTCATGTCCTGTCCCCTTTTGACCTCTCAGCAGCAAGGTGGTTATAGAATCATAGAATCATAGAATAGTTCAGGTTGGAAAGGATCACCCAGTTCCAACCCCCCTGCCATGGGCAGGGACACCTGGGTTCTCCCAACCTTCCTTCTGACTAGGATAAAGGTAGGTGTCTCCTGGTTTAGTCTCCCATGACTAAGGGGCAGTCCAGCTTGTCTCGGCCCCACCATGTGATTGAGATGCCCAATGTGCATCCTCCAGAAGCCCATCCCATAGGCCAGTTCCACACGGACATTTGAAAGGTGCCTATTCCCCATCTGAGACATCCCTTGGCAGTTGCCAAGGTCTCATTTCCTTGGAAGCTGTGATGAAACACCAGCCATCAGACGCCTCCAGTGAGCCAAGGCCACACAGTACTTCTGTCCCCCCTGAGTGCTCCAGATCCCTGTCTCCAGCATCAGGGCAGGGATAGTCATGAGACAGTGACCAGCCTCCAGGACCTTGGGGAACAGAGGCCTGTGCAGAGCTTCACTGTGGGTCTGTGCTTCCCAGGAGAGGGAGAGGACAAGGATGCGCGTTGGACAAGTGGCTGTACAGAGGTGGCAGAACCCGTCCCCCAGGATCTCATCTTCTTCATCCCAGGAGCCCAGCTTCAACCACCTCAGGATTCTTTTGATCTTCTCATCACAGCCATGTCACCCTTAGGATTGACCTCTGCAGCCTGTCTTTGGCATTGGGGCTTCCACCAGGCAAAGCCACCTCTTACGGAACAGCTCCCATGGACGGCTTTAAGTGCAGAATCTTCTTGCAGCATCACACCATGCCAATTTTCTCTACTTCAATTCTCAGTGTCACCCATTTGCTGCCCTTCCAAAGCCTCCTGCTCCACCATATTCCTTCTTGTGCCTCTTGTTCTTCAGGGATGCTGATGACCTGGCTTTGTAAGGAGTTCTGCTAGCTGCTGTGGTCTGGTCCTCCAGCACACCCTGTCCTTTCCCTTATAGGCTAAATGAGCCTACATCACCCTCCTTCTCCTCCAGCCTTGCTCATAATTACCTCTTGTCCAAAAATATCAAAATCAACCGAACACCAAAAGCTCCCCAAAAGAGCTTTGGTTGGATTTCTTTTAAAGATGCTTAGTCAATCTGGTACAGCCTATCCCTGACAAACAGCCTCCATCGTGCCCCTGGGATCAGAAATAACACAAGGGTTGGACCTGTTCGGAGCGAGCATTCCTCCCTGCACACTCACGTCTGCTTCCCCTGGCTGCGGCAGCACGGCCATGGCTTTGGAGCCATGGGGACCAGTGACACCATTGCTTCCTGTGGGTGCCGGTGGTGCCTGGGGACAGGGAGCCGACCACCTTCAGGCAGCCGTGCACCCCCCAGCCATGCACCCCCCATGTGGCAAGGCCTGGCCAAGCTCGCTGCTCCGTCAGGGAAAGGAATTGTTCCAGGTGCCACCCGGTGCTGCTGACCCGCATGGGGCAGCCGGTAAAGGGTAAAGCCCCGGGGGGCTCCTGCCCTGCCCTGGTTTGTGCTGCTGAGCCCTAGGGCCGCGGAGCAGCCGGGATGGAGATGGTGCCGTTCAGCCCTGGGGGAGCAGAGCAGGGGCACTCAGGTGCCTTCCTGCCCGGTGGCTGTGGGGTGCTGGAGGGTGGCCTTTGCTCTGCAGGGGTCTCTGACTTGAGGATTGCTGCAGGGTCCTGCCTGGAGTTTTGTGCAGGTCCAGTTCCCTTGCTGAGACCACGTCACTGGGACTTACCCAGCGCTCCCAGGAGGGGTTGCCTGTGCCAGGTAACTCAGCACTCTTGGGTGAAAAGCTGTTGCACTTCACACAACCCACTTTGCTCTCTGAACACTTGTGCTGCTGGTCCATCCAAAGGTTTTCCATGGTTCTTCCTTGTGAGGGTGCTGAGGCGCTGGCACAGGGTGATGGCCCAGAGAAGCTGTG
>JBAFWW010036776.1:22230-35917 GCA_036873685.1 Agapornis canus
GTTTAAGTTTGAACCCGTTACCCCTTGTCCTGTTACTACAGTCCCTAATGAAGAGCACCTCCACAGCATCCAGATAGGCCCCCTTCAGATACTGGAAGGCTGCTATGAGCTTGCTAGAGGAAAAACGAAAATCACTAGATTGTATATATCTTTAAAAGAGGAAAGAAAATTAAAAGGATAAATACATTGTATTAATGATTGATAGATACATTCTGACCATAAGGTACCAATATGGTTTAATGAAAATTGTTTCAGATCATTGATACATATGAAGAATTCATAAAAGCAGCACAGGCTTCTAATACCCACCCCTCTGCCTGTGGACACAGGGGTTTTGATGAAGCTCATGCATGGACCTGCAGACCTGCCTTGAAATAAATTGTAGGTATCCCTGAGCCCAGGCCTGTCTCCTGCTGTCCTAGTTGTGGGTTGCCTTGTTTCCTACCATGCCTCCTGCCATTCCTAAAGGCATCCTTGGTCTCACCTTGGACTTGATACTTCACCCTGGCTAGGACTGGAGATGGACCTTGTCTCTCACAACGCCCTGCCCTGATGTGGTCATTTGCTGCTAGCCGACACAGACATGCATTGTGGGTGCCTTTTAAAAACTGTAAACTTCAGATTCATATTGTTTGTCATCACCTTGCACTCATATCAATGAACTTTCAACAAAAATACAGCTACGTATCTCAGCTGCTTGCAAAGTCCACAGAGGGATGCAGCTTCATAAGCCAGCAAGTTTTCAGATATGACTAGAATGGAAGTAAGTTGAAATAGCTGCTGCATAGTTGTTACAGTGCAGCAGTTCCGCCCAAGTACTCATTGAAATATTTCATATACTAGAAGCTACACACCTCACAGCTGGTTTATCATAGCATGGAATTAAAGTTCTTCATGATAATCTAAAATCATAGAATTTCTGAGGTAGAAGGAACCTCTAGTTCATACTCTCTGCTCAAGCAGGGTCAGCTAGACCATTTGCCCAGGTCCATGTCCAGATGGCTTTTGAATATCTGCAAGGATAGAGAATCCAGTTTATCCAGTCAACCTTTGCCAGTGTTTGACAGCCTTCACAGTAGAAAATATTTTTTCTTGTGTTCAGATGGAATTTAACCTTTCTCAATTTGTGCTGATTTATCTTGTCCTGTTTGTGGGCACCACTGAAGAGTGGCATGAATGAGGGATGCAGCATGTCATGCAGGTAGTATGAATGGTAAAATTCTTCTAAAATGAACCCAGGCAAAATTGCTGGGAGCATGACAGGCAATTTTTCCATAAGCAAAGACTTGAGGAAGGAACTTGCTTGTTCCTATGTTGTTGCTTTAAGGAGAAAAAAACCCAAACCAAACCCAATGACAAACAAACAAAAAACAATCCAAAAAACCAAAACATGCTGTCAAGAAGCTTGGATGTTTGATTCCACGGGAAACAACAAGACTTTTAAAAATCAGTGAGTATAATACACAGAAAAGTAGTTTATTGACAAGTCAAAAAGATCAAATGTATTAATTAGCTCAGCATATTTAAAGTTTTGAGTATAGTCAGTATTGGAACTTGAAAAAGCAAATGATTGTCTATAGTCAATACTACAAATACAGTACCCAACAGAAATATTTCTTTAAGCTACTTACATACTGTGAAACTAAAACTCTCAAAATTATAATTATTAAAGTGGAAACACTAATTATATCAGCCTCCCATATTCACGCTGTTCTTTCTTCACCATTTAAGACTGTGATAGTTTGTTATGCAGCACTGATCTGACACAGTATCTTTGATGCAACTGCAAGCTCCATGCTGCTTCCTCTTAATAGACCTTAGAAACGTCTCCGTGGGTATTCAGCTGAGCTTTCTCAGCATAATGGAAGACAGGGTTTTAACAGCCAAAAAAATCAGGTTTTCTCTGCGGCATCATATTTAGCACAACACAGTGCATGGTGACTGGGCTAAAGTTAACACTGCTTAAACAGCATTAACAATGTGTTGTGAAATTCTTTAAGCAGCAGCTGTTGAGCAGTCCTGAAGTTGGACAGGAACAGCCTCAGGACCACGGGTACACCAAGAGCTAATTATGCTGTCCCTGCAATTCTTGTTGAGGAGACTAGAGAGGGGAATGAGATTTTTTTTCATTTGATTTTATGCTTCAGCATTCTCTGACTTACCAAGCAACTTATGAAATTGCATTAAGTATATGTATCATTAAGGAACCTGATCCTATAGTCTGATCATAGGAACAGGCTGTTACTTTTCTCTTTCTGAACATACTTACTATGCCATTATTGAAGCTTAAAAAGTTACATACATAACTCTGAAAACAGTTATGGCTCCAGACATGACAAGCTGGACATTTCAGTACTAGAACAACAGGGGACAGTTCTCAGTAAAGCTGTGTGATGGTTTTTTATCATGAGATTTTTTTATTAACTAGGTAAATACACCTTTGATGCGTATGCATAAAAGCAAAACCAACTGGACCCCAGTAAAAGAAACATGATTTTTATATTCTGTCAGAAAAGGTGGATTTGGCATGAGAGCAATTTCTGTTTCATCAGAACCCAAGTAGATGTTTGTCTTGTGGCTTTATAAAAATCCCATTGAGCAAAGAAATTTATTTGAATACTTAAAATTCAGTAGTTTGAGGAATTAGAAGGGCATTATTAAGTTGTTCAGGGATGAAGCCTTGGGTGGCATTGTTTAGTGTGGGGTGACCCTGCTTATGGCAGGGGGGCTGGAACTAGATGATCTTAAGGTCCTTTCCAAACCTAACTATTGTATGATTCTATGATTTGGGAGTCAAAGGAACTTTGCGTGTGATGCCCTGTCTAGGTAGTAACAAAGAGAAGGCTGGAGGACTTGCATTTGAATAGGAGACATGCCAATGGCCATGAGATGTTTATAACATCTCTAAATCTCTTTCTGTTCAAAAATGATCACAAAACTCTATAAAAAAATATCTGCATGTTTGAAAATACTGTCTTTTCTATCTGTATGTTAATGTGGGGGAAGTGTAGCCACCTGTGACAAGAACCCAGGACTAGAATTAAAACATTTTTTCCTTTATTTTTTTTTGTTGGATGACATATGGCTTGTTTTCTAGGCCTGCAAGTCCATCAGACTTTGGACATGAAAGCTGTTGCATTCCTATTCATAGTAGTTGTATTTGGCTTATTGCTTAAAGAAAAAAAAAAAAAAAAAAAAGCTATGCAATTCAGTCATTATAAAAGTATAAAAGGACATTATTAATTTATTCCTGTTGTGCTAGAACTTGAGTCTGTCTATGTGCTTAAAATGCCTTTGTATCTCATTCTTTGTTATCTCCTAGGCATGTAATTTAATTAACTCATGTACACTTTGAAGATGTAAAGCGATATATGAATGCTTAATGTACCAAATTAAGGCTTTCATGGATGAAGTGGGGCAGCAGGCAGGAAATGCAACATACAAGCAGTAGTGCTTGAAGGTAATTACTCCTGCAAAGGGCAGGAGAAACTATAATGCCCCAGAATTGCTGTGGGAAGCAAGAAAACAGTGCCAACCATTGAAAAAGTACCTGGTTTTTGCTACCATCCAGCAATGAAGAGTCAGGTGCCTGCTGCTGTTCAGCTCTCCAGTTCCCCTTAAATATGATTGATTATTTTCCATGGTGATTTCTTCATGCAATCCTGGGAATAAGGAAGGAAGGTACCATAGGGGAGCATAAAGACCTAGCAATTGAGCCTCATATTCTGCCAACTGTTAAAATAGGAAGAAAATGGTTTCATTAAGATTATGTAAATAAAATTAAACAAATTCATGCCTGTCAATTATGGATATTACTGGGTAAGGGATTGGCTACGTTATATCATTTTGCTTAGTCAGGGGTGTACCTTGTCAGTTATTTTACAAGGAAAGGTCATAGATCGCAAAATCAGGACTTCAGCTGGGTTAGTAACATTAGTCCCATAATGCCACAGTAAAATAACAAAATGCCTTACATGTGGGTATGTAAAAAGCTCAGATGAGACAAATGAACTGGCAGTTAAAAGAAATTTGCGGTTTGGGACCCAGTAACTTTCCAATAGTTTACAATTGTTAGGAACCAATTTTAGGCAGTGAGGATGGATTCAGTTGCCTAAACACAAACATCTAGTGCCATCTGAAATGCTGTGTCTGAGCTTGTGCTAGGAGATATGGTGCAAGGCCTATGGGGGACATATGTCCTTCCAGAGTAGCAGCTGAAACTCAGGAGTGCCTGGATCTGCCAGTCCAGCCTGCCAGCCATGCATGGATGTAAGAAGATGTTAGGATGTTTCAGATGGCATTGGCTGCCTATGTTTACGCAACTGATTCCCATCCGTGTAGTCAAATGCCACTGTCTGGCATAAAAGAGAGTGATAGTGTCATGGCTTCTATTCAATTTCCATGACATTAATCTCTCTTCTTCTGGAACCTTTGCATGCAGCCCACATCAACCCAGTACCACAATTGCTAGTTACAAACTACATTAAAGAAGCTAGGTTTTGACTAAAAGAAAATAAAATTGCTCCAATCATTTTTTAGTGGAACACCCTGTCAAGGACTATGTTCATCCCATTCAGGCTTTGTCAAACACTTTACAGTTGTCATGACTTCTTATGGCATCAAAGACCAGAAAATCAACACCAACACCATCTTATAGATTAATCAGAAGAGGAAAGTCTCACCTGTAAATTGCTCTTTGTGAGTTTTACTGCGATCTTAAAATTTGTTACCTTGTGTAGAGCATTTTCTCTCTCTTTTTTTTTATGTACTTGTCCTGGTTTAAGCCACAAGAGTGCTTTATCTTGTTTTGGGTGGAGCTGGGGACGCATCAGAAAATAAGCAGATTTATCACTCTGACTGACACATTCACTTCTGATGGGTTTTATCTAGCACATGTTTATTATAGTGTTCACAACAGGATCCCTATTATAAAGTGGATGAATGTTACTATTCATTTAAAACAGATGTGCACTAAGTGACAGTCACTGAGTCATTGACTTTTATATGTCAAGCAGATCAGTACAAAATTTGCTTTCACTTGACACAGTTACATCAGTCAGTTTGCAAGGGATAGCAGTCCTTTAGTACCAACAATACCATCTTAATTTCTACTGTATAGCTTGCTGTTGTCATGCTGTCCTACCTTGGTTTTGTTGTTGCTGTTGTTATTTTTACAAGAGCCACCTGATATCATGAAGCAAAACTCATTAGCAGCTTTCATAGGTTGCAGTGCTGTACCTTTCCCTATTTCCTTTTCTGATGAACAGTGAACAGGCAGAAGGGTTCATCTTTTATACAAATATGTAAAGCTCTGTTGCCACTAGTCTTCCAGGTTTGACTTTCATTCTAATTGCCCTGGGAAAACAATTTAAACATTTTTGCTTTTTTTCCTTCTAGAGATGTGTAAATTTTCAAATTCAGTCGTTGTAATGATGAACACATGTTGAAGAAACGCACTGAAAGCAGCATATACCTGTCAGGGAAATCTTTTTTTCAGTATATCCAAGTAAAATCTATCCTAAGCACCGCATCCATTTTTCAAAGGCAACAGAACAAGAAGACATTTCTAGTATTGCAGTTAATGATGACAGCTGAGAGATACAGTACTGTGTGAAAAAACCTATATGTACAGTTTTAGTTTTCTTTTTATTGCTAGTTCAATATATCTTGTATATTCTCTTGATGAGCATGTGTAGTCTTAGTTTTTATAGTCTTCAATGAAATTAAGAAGATGCTGTCATGTTGTTAACAGCAAAACGTTTAGATTTTTCTAAAAGAAAGTCCCCTCATGCCAACACACCAGGTTTTACAAAGCTCTGCTTTGCTGTCCTGTACATGACTGAAATTTGACTCTAGCAGTTCAGAGAATTGTTTCTTTTTTTTGCTTCTGTAGGAAAAAAAAAAGAGAAAATGCAGGCACATGGTCTAAAAGTAATCCATCTATATTGCCTACTGCCTGAATAGGTTGACTAATGATAACTGATGATTATCTGCTTGGAAAATAATGAGCAAATTTCCCTTGCTGTAACTTTACTGACTTCAGGCTGCACTGTGTTTTAATTATAGCATGTTCAAACCAGACTCAACAAAGTACTAGAAGATGTGCTAAAGGGAAAAATCCTCCTTTGGTCGGGTGTCAGACTATTACTATTATTTATTTAAGTGCTTCTAACGTGACAGTCTTGACCTACTTGGTCTTTTCTTCTGCTAATGGCTGTGAAATTGAAACAATTCACTTGGCATTTTAGGCTGTCATTAAAAAAAATGCTCAAGAATGCCAGAATGGAGACATTTCTTGCCCATTTATGTCACTACAAGCTGCTTAAGAGTTGCTTTGCTGCATTGTTCACAGCGAACAGAACATAAAACTCTCTTGTGACAAATTATCGTACTTGGAATACAAAACCTAGGTAAATTCATTTCAGCTACACAGTGATTAGTCATTTTTTATGCTATCAGACAAAACCTTTAACCTTGCTATCAGTGGAAAGCTTCAACAAGGTTATACTTGGACTCATAGTGCCCCCCATCACATTTCTTTAAAAAAATCATGAATTGTCAGTTGCTGCAGTGAGAAACTCAGCTGATGCAATATAAACATTGAATAGCGCTGGGGTGTCTTGTCATTGTGAAAATGTACTTGGGGAGCTGTTCAGAGCAGTAGAGGAAGGAACTGCAGGTCTGACTCCAACCTAAATTTCATTTGGGAGCTTTTGTACGTCACTTCTCCTGCCTCACTTTTCTTTTTCTTAAAAAATGAATTAATTTATACTTTTAAATTGTCTTTTTTTTAGTGGAAGTGATGCTATTTCTGGGTTTAGTCAAGCATTTGTCAAGAGCTTTATTGATGAAAGACACAATATGAATGCTATCCAGAGCTTATGCAGATGCACAGAAGTGAAATTTTAACAAGGAAAAAGTCTTCAAGGATAGGTGCTAAAATCTGCAAGGAGCCACATAGGAGGCATTTGTAACAGGGAAAGCAAGGATAGACACCTTACACAGCTACTTCCAGTTTCCGCTTTCCTTCTGGCCTCTCATCAGACCTCCCTATATTCCTTCAACCCCTTTCCTCCCACCTCATTCCCTTCATTCACCAGGGTCACACTAACCAGTACAACTGCACTCTGACTGCAAGCTTGCAGCCGGCCTTGACTCCTACATAACTTCCTGCCTCCTTTCCCAGTATGTTTGGAAAAGCGCTCTGAAAAAGATTTCTACTCTTATCAAAAGAGCATAGAGAACAGAGAGAGAGGTGCTGCTCTACTGGAAAATGGGCCAAGAGGCCTCTCGTCAATGACAGCCCTTCCTCTTTAGTCCCTGCAGCACTGGTGGAGCTGCAGATGCCAATTTCTTGCTCCCCAGCTCTCTAGAAACTCACTCACTGTAGCAGACCACTGGTGGAGGATGATTCTAACTTGATGCTTACACAGCTGGTCCCCATTTTCTACCTAGGTCTGTGGGCAACCAGATGGACTATGGTGGCTCACAATCTCACATATTCACATGTCCAACAGGGTTACGGAATTTAGCACGAGCTGTAGAGAACTGAGCATTATTACTTTTAACAACCTGGAATAATTTTTCAATTTATTCAAGCTGTCCTCTGTGCAAGTAAACTGAACAATTAAAGGGCATTCACTTATTTTTCATGCAGTGAAAGTATGAATTTTTCATTACTTTCCAATTCACATTTTTTTCCCAGCTTCATTAAATGTCTAGTGTGAACTTTATTGTCTACACATTCATACGCTTTAACTAGCTGGTGTGTTTTGGGGAATATTTTGCAGACTCTTCTCTTCCTGTGTACAAGCCTTGTTATTCTCTGAAAGGGAAAAGAGAAAGAAAGGGAAGAATAAATAATAATCAAAACCCATGTTTCTTTTCAGGCGGCAACACTCTGCTGCAAACCATGCTGTGTAGGCTCTTGTAAAGCTTGATTGGAAACATATTATCATATTAAAAATGCATATATCTCTTTCTTTCCTCCCTCCTCCTCGCCCTTAGAATTAAGCATAACATGCATTTCAAGATTTTGCTCTGGCAAACAGTTATGTTATCAGCTAAGGTTTCTCTTTCTGTAGAGCCTCAAAGATATGAGTTTTTAAGGCCTTATTAAAGACAAAGTTGGAGCAAACAGACTGGCAGCATTATGGCCATTTCAGGTGAAAGAGACAGGCCTTATCAGAGACTCCTCTGGGCTTGTGTAATGACAATTACTTGGATACTTCCCCATTGTGAATGCCTAGATGGCTAAGTCAGATCTGTTGCGGCAGTTCAGGGATGAAATAGAGAGTGACCTGACCCAATTAAACCTTGACACCACCCTGTTACCAACAATACATTGTGCCCTAAGTGCTGCTCCCATTCACAAGTATGTGTGCATGCTGTTAATGTCTTGGGCTGTGTTTACAAAGTCATTGAAGTCAGCATGATGTTGGACAGTGGCAGGAACAGTCTATTCCAATCTAATGCACAAAAAGGCTGTCACACAGGAGGAGAAAGATTTCATTTAGTTGTAGTGTAGCTGTGAAAGTGGCCTATCAACTTCTAATACAGCTCTTTTTATTTTTTCTTCTGGAAAGCTACAGAGACACGACATTAAACCTGTGACCGCCAGAGAAAGCGAGAGGAAGCAGGGGTGGATTGGTGAGGTCTCAGGTCAGTGTGTTGGGTCGTGAGTGCAGCCTTCCCTCTGGAGCAGTGACTGCTATTCTCCATCCTTCTCCATCTTTTAATGCTAATGCTATAGGGCTCGTCTACTCCTTTGAAAACCTAGTCCTGCATGCTAGCAAGTATGGATAGAGAGAAAAGAAGGCTTCTGAAATAAATCCAGGTGACAGTGCTGAGAATTTGGCATCAAACAGTTTCCTTTTGGCTATTTAGGATAATGGCATCTGGCTAATTAGACAGAATCAATGCTAGAAGGACTTGGGCTGCATATATTTAGCCGGCTCAATCTGGGGCTGCTTGCTCTCCTAATATGTGCCTGTCACTGGCTGCATTTTAATGTTTGTGTATTTGTATTTTACTTAGATAACAACTTCTGAAGTTTGACAAAAACCCAAAGAATTGATAGGATTTGTTTCTCAAATGGTTTTTTTTCCTTCTTTATCTGTTTCATAGTACTGATTCAAGCTTTAATGTCTCTCAGGAGGGAGATGGGGGAAGTGTTTAATAACCAAAGCCATCCTAAACCCACTGTATTTGTTACAGACTACCTAATTCCAGCAAATGCAAACTTCATCAGACTTTAAGCACCTATCTGGTGGCACTTCAAAACAGCAGCCTTCAGCCACACACCAAATCCTGAAGTAAATTCAGTTCATGGGGGACATGCACTTTGAAACACAAAGTTTCCTAGCGTCTGAAACAGATAGTCTGAGCCAAATTGTTCTAAATGCTATTGAAAATAGTAGGAAAGATTGAAGGGGGAAAAAAAAAAGTGATTCATTATCCTGTCACTGCAATGTTTTAATAAGTCTCTGACCCAAGCCCTCGTCCTAATGTAAGGTCCACCAAGTAAGAGATGACAGAAGGTGATGGTCACATAGCAAAGTTGCTGGCTTTTCTGATATTTATACTGGCATTAGCTTTTCTTTCTTGCTTAAATATCACTTGCTGTTTTAGATGGGGTCTCTGGAATTTAAAAGGTGTCTCTCCTTTGCCAGGATTTTATCACATTTTATGAGGATAATGGTTTCAATGGAGAGAAATTGTACATTTTTTGAGTAATTTAATGCAGCTTTGGAGATAGGTCTATAACAAAGTGTTCACTTGTTACCTTTAATATTTATATTACCCCCTAGAGATATCAGCTGAGATGAGGATCTGCAGTGACAGCTCATTTACTTATCTGCTAGAAGAGACAAGTTTTAAACACTTTTGATGAAAATGAAATGCTATTATTGCAATTTTATAGCAAAATACTAAACCCATGGAAGTTAGAGGTAGGACTAAGCATTGATTTGTGCTTTGCAGAAATATTATTCCTGTTCAGATGTATAAACAGATGCTTTACCCTCAATGTGTAAATTCTCTGTGAAACCCAAACAAGCTATTTTTTGAAGTCTGATTCCACATTTCAGAGTGAATATACAATAAAAAAGCAGGGAGAATGAGAAGAAAACATCATATAAACTGGAAGAGCTTACCTCTGGCATTTATGGAGCCCATCTCTGACTCAAGTACTGTCATGAATGAATGGTTGTTTACCGTTTAGACAAGCATTGGGAAGACTATTTGTATCACAGCATATGGTTAAATGGGCAGTTTCCTGCATGCCCTCAAGATGGGGCAAGAAATGTTTTTTTGAGAGCTTCATTCCAGACAATGCCACAGAGAGGCCCCTGCCTGCTGCAGGGTTGAGCAAACCTTAATACTCAGGGTTGATCTGTGAAGCCATCACGGGGCAATTTTTGTTGTTTTTGTTTTCATTTGGATTACTCAAGTGTAACTAAGGGCAAAATTTGGGCTGCAGTACATTTATTACTGGAGATGATGCATGTGGAAAGAAGACAATTTTTTTCCCTAGCTCAGGTTGAATCTGCAGGCTGGCAGTTGGAACAAAAAACATATTTGTGTGCAAAATTAGCAAATTTCCATAGAATGTCTCCTAGGGGAAAACAAACATGGAGCCCCCTGAATCCTGAAGCTGTTTTTACAAAGTCAGGTTTAGAACACAAACACACTCTAACCCCAAACTGGTATAAAAGACCATGCTAAATTACACATCCACTATCTGAATAGGGAAGTTTTTCTCTAATTGCTGGATATAAGCATGACTGCCTTTGAATTAACAGTTAATGCTGTCTTCATTAATCTGAACAGGGAAAAGCAGGCAGACTGTCACAATATACCTCAATTCAATAGTCATGCAGAGCAGGTGAGAGAATGTTAACCATTTACAAAGTGAAGCAGCTGATCTCCATCAGTCCCATCACTTAATGATGAAGAGAAAAAGGCAACCAACTGCAATATCCAGGGAAAGATTTACAAGATATCTGAAAGTTCAGCGTCCCAACAGGCAATATAAAACCTATAATTACACAGGATGATTAGACTTAATGCTTTTAAGTACTTTACCAAGAGCTACTAAGAACACAATTCATAAATGTACTATGGTCCATTTGCTGTACATACAGTTTCTGCAGGGGAAAAAAAATGTCAGTTGGAAAATAAGCATGAAATTCATTACTTTTGAAGAAAGATTGGGAATGAGGATGTCAGTTCATAAAGAAAAGGACCTGACTCCAAACTAGGGATGAGGTAACGTGAGATACAGCTTTTCTACATTTAAAAGATGGCTAAGGGAACAACTTACATTCTTAAAACTGGCTTGAACTCAATTTTGCTGCCTACTGAAATCTTCACTTACTCTTTTTTTTCTCTTGTTTAAGAGACCGGTTAAAGGTTAACAGATTTGCCATTGAGAAATCTGTGTATGCAACTTCTAGATGGTGTTGTTGCTGAATGGAAACTGCTGATGTGTATGAACTGTGATATAAAAAGTTGGCAGATCTTGCTGGGATAACTTAAGATGTTACTGTTCTCAGTTGTCTGTCCTCTCTGCCAGAAGATACCACCACCCTCCTGGAAGCTGGTAGAAAAGAGCTGCCAGAACTCCACCTGCTCTACTTTATGTTCTGTCATCTTTTAGTTAAATTCACCTTCATCAACAGTGTGACCTAAACCAGTCAGGGGAAGATACTTAAGCTATGGCTTCTCTTTTTTGCAGATTTTATTGCTGAGGTGATATGTGCCAGCAGAGAGGTAGGGGTTGGAGTTGAGTCAACAACACTTTAAACACAGCCAGAATTATAACAGCTAGCATATACAAACCCTAAGCTTGTTTTTGTTTTTGTTTTTGTTTTTGTTTTCGCCTTAGTCTTGCTTACTGACAATATTATGAAGCAGGACACAGCAGAGGCAGCAATTCCATAGACAATCATTGAGAGAAAGAGCATTCATCTGAAAGAAATTAAATTGTTTCTGCAAGTGTATCTCAACTGGAAGTGTAGTCACAATTGGAAACAGCTTGGAAATTGCTGTTCATAATGGTCTTGTAAACATTACTTTTGAAAGGTCTGTCCTGATGTGAGTTGCTTGTCCAAATCATCCAGGACAGGTCTTCAAGTGACCATTTCATCATGCTACCACTGATTCTCTGAGCCGAAGCAGCACTTTTCAAGAGTGATACATACAGTGAGCCCTAAAAAAACATATAACTGTTTGCAGGTTTGCGACCTGGATGCTCCTAGTTACCTAATCAGGGACTCTGAGCAGTACCACCTGCACCACGCTTCTCATATTTTTGTGTGATACTCACCAAGGAAGAATCTGGAATATTGGTGGAAATTACATATGCTAAAGGACAACTCTTTGTGCTGAGATGAGGAATAAGAGACCTCACACAGGGCAAAGTCAGTGGGATCAGCCATGTGGAATCACCATTTCTTTGGCACAAATTAAATATTTTCAGTCTTCATTTTCCTTTACAAGAGAGGCTTTGTAAAATTTGTTCTCACTGACAGAACTCGGTTTATAGTTTCTCACTGTACCTGGATCTGGATAGCCTAGAGATAGACATTATATGAAAGAAAGGAGATTTTCCAATGTATCTCAATAAAGCAGTGGTGAAACTTTCATGAGAAAAACCTATGCCTCTTCATAAGAAATTTAGATATATCTCAGAAAGACTGCCTGCTTCTGAATGTGGAAATTATGCAAGTAATACATACTATGTTATTTTCTGGTTTGAGATTAATAGCCCATAGTCAACATGTAGCCTAGGATCTATTTTTGCACACAGAAAAATGCACCCTGTTGCATGAAGCATGAATAATCTTACTTCTTGAGGGTTTTTTGCCCATTGGTGTAGAATTCTCTTCCCTAGATGTAAAAAACATATTCAGCTGTGAGGCAGATTTGTTATTGATGCTGTGCCATAGTTAATCTGGAATACCAAGCCTCCAATATCAGATTTTGTGGGTGTTGGATCCACCTAATCACAGACTTGCTGCTATTTTCTCTATGACTTCCCACAAATACCTGCTAAAACCAGACTAATCTGTACTTGTCACAGAATGCAATTCTGTGTTGTGCAGAAGACTAAGCTGCCTGAACTACATTTCACTGTGGTGCCTCACCAGCTCCTTACATGCTGCTGCCAAAAATTAATGCTTATTCTGATACTCAGCCAAGCTGAATGTTGCATACCTTGTGATACCTGTGATGGAGGTAATTTCATCTTTTAAGTATCCATTCAGCAGTTCAGAATCTCAGTACTTAGGCAACATCAATTCATTAAATTAAAATTAGTAATATGACTTATAAGCATTAATACTGGAATCAAAATAAAGTGAAGGATGAAAAAAAATGTTGCCTACCTGTAAAATCTGTAAATGGAGTTTATGTTTTTCATACTTCTTTGTATTTCCTGTTTAATCTTTTGTTCCAGAGCCAAACTGGTATTTAAAAGCCTTTGTGCATTTTCTGATTTTTTCTCAGCCAATGACAACCATTTTTACTCTAGGCCTTATTAAAAGTAAGGTGCTATTATGTCCAAAGCGTGCTGACTGATCAATGTTCACACCATGAAGAGAAGAATGTTCATCATGTCAGTATCTAGATACGGGTTCAAACTTAAACAGGAGAGGTTTAGATTTGATATAAGGAAGAAATTCTT
>JBAFWW010036778.1:0-24460 GCA_036873685.1 Agapornis canus
GGTGGGAAGGAAAAAAAGTGAAAGACTAAACTTGCAAAATGCTTTCTTTCAAGAATAAAGGAGAAAAGCAAAGATGACATTATATGAACAAAGAGGTAGGAAAAAAGCTGTCATAAAAAGGATGCTGAAGTCAGGTTCATAAGCATAGGAGTTGCAGGGGCGAAAAAAGGCAACAAGAGCAAGAACTCCAGTAGAAGTTTAGGTACCCGTACCCTGTGTTAGGTACTGAATCAAGTATCAGGTATGACTAGCAATACTGTCCTGCACGTAACTCTTGAGCTCACTGAATACAACATATAACAGGATGTGATTTCACTAGTAAGCATGCAGAACAGCTAACCAGAAATGGTGGTGCTACTGGACTGACTGACTGCTTACAATACCCTGAAGAAAAGCTTACTTGATGCTGTAGTACATCCATTCACACAACTAAAGAAATTGTTGCTCCTTCTGGACTTTATTGGGAAATCTGAACAAACCATAAAACTGCAGCTTCACCTCATATTAAATTTGTGAAGTTATGGGAGAAAATGGCTTCCTCCAACTATTTTTAAAAAATTATGTTTCTGCATTGATGATTTATCAGATGCTTCACCTTGCTGCCCATTCCACTTATATACACATTCTGCATTTGTGCATATCTGCTTCATACCAGATGTACACTAGAATGGTTAGAGTTGGAAGAGATCTTAAAGATAATCCACGTTAAGCTTCTCAGCAATCAATAACTCAAAGTCCTTTTCCTCAGGCCTGCTCTCAATCCACTCATTGCCCAGGCTTATTTGTGCTTGGGATTGCCCTGACCCAGTTGCAGGACCTTCCACTTGTCCTTGCGAAGTGCAAACTTGATGAGGCTTGCACTGGCCCACTTCTAGAGCCTGTCAAGATTCCTCTGAGTGGCATGCCTTCTCTCAAGCCGTTAGGCCATTGACTGCAACTCTCAGTTGCAGCCAATTCCTTATTCACTGAGCCATCCCCATGTCAAATCCACACCTCTCCATTTTAGAGACAAGGATGTTATGTGGGACAGTGTCTAATGCTTTGTTCAGGTAGATGATGTCTGTTGCACTTCCCTTATCCAACAACTCCATAGCCCCATCACATAAGAAGGCCACAAATCAAGATTTCACACATATGTTCTCAGATTTGGTGAAACCCCAACTGTGTAGGAAAGACAGTACTGCAATACTTAATATCCTTACCTTCTAATCCCCCTTTCTCCAGTGTAACTTTTTTGAAGAATACTTATGAAAAAGAAACAGCAGAAAGGATTTTAATCCATCCAAGCAATAAATACTTTGGTGCAAGTTAGAAAACCCCAAATATCCCAATTGGGCGAAAAACCCCTTGAAAAAAACTATTTTTCTGGGCTGCTTCCCCCCCCCCCCCCCCCCATTAATCCTCTCTAATCACCTTTCCCTACATCAAATCTTAGTCTAAAATTGTTATAAAAAGTTAAAAAGGCACACAAGCCTTTTCATATGAAGCAGCTAGAGTCCAAATTAATCACCTCTGCCCTCTGATGGATACAGGCTGAAATACATAATATTGGGAAAGGTTATTTTTAAACCTGGGGAAGGCACTCATCAGTTCTACTTTTGAATTTGCAAGGAAAAGGTTGAAAACAACAAAAAATCTCCCTATTCATCTTGGCAATTCGCTACTATAAAAAGCAACTGAAATCAATTGTGTAACAAACACCAGGAGCTGTTCTCCAAGACACTTAGTTTCATTACAGCAGTTAATTTTGTCTTATCCAAAGTTTGGAGCACACTAGGCATTTCAGCAACATAGATAAATGAGACAGACTGTATATTTACAAAGACTATAAAGAAACGTTATATGCATGTTTGGGTATGTTCATTTTATCATGTAGTGCAGCCTAATGTGGGGATCTGCAGGGCAAAAAGGTGCTGGAGGAGAATACCCACCCCATATGCATTTCAGGGAGTTTTGCTCTGGATTAGCTTTGTCCCGACCTATGGGCCAAATGCCTGTGAGGGCTCAGTTGACTCTCCCTTCTAATTTAGTATCACCCATGAGGAGCCTAGCATGTGTACTCCAGGCAAGTTGACAAAAGTAAGGAAATTATTTCCATATAGTTTTCGAAGTACAGGAAAAGACACAGAATCAAATATATTTTGAAAAAGAAGAGAAAAATTCAGGGCTTAAACTAATAAATTTCCATTCCTACTAGAATAATTTTTATGTGACCTGGTCACCATTACCTGCCCCACTAGCAAAAACTTTATACAAAAATCAACTACAGTATCTTTCATCTGTTCAGAAAGGTATGTAACAAGATTTATGAAATACTGTAGTAACCAGTCAAGTGTGTGCACAGCTATAGTAAGTCATCCAGTGCAGTTTACTGTTGCTTAAAGCAAACCACAGATGTTTCAAAAACTGAAGTTACATAGCCCATAGGAAAGTTGAAAGGACAACAGAGCAGGCTTTTCTCAGTCACTCAGATTTGTGAAAATCTGATTAGACAAAAGATCATGTGTTTTACAGTAATTCAGGTAGATAGTATTTTCCTCCCTATATAATGCAAAAAAACCCGTAAGAATACAAGAGGGAGGATTTATTTATTTTTAGAATTCAGAGTACCTGTGTCTGCAAAGAAACAAGCTGCCTACCTGCACAGAAACAGACAAGAATAAAAGAAATCTAAATTACTTACTGCAATAGGCTAGGAAGAATGCTGCAAATACAACCTAAAATGGTATTTGTTAGCTGTTCATTCCATACATCAAGCTACCACATGGTCACTTTGCAGAGGGAAAACCCATCCCTCCAAGACCTATGGTGTACTCCATTTCACAATGACTTCTTTCCTTCTTCTTTCTTGACAAATCCTTCCTGTCTTCAAAATTCAAAAGCTAACAGTATCTACTGATGCAGATTAAGTATATGTCACTACTGCCTAGCTAATGCAAAGTAAACATGTAAGTTGCTTGTCTGAGTGCCCAGTCTGCAGTGAGTGGGATCATCCACAAGCACTGAACTGACAGGTACATTTTAAAATCACCTTTTCAAAAACACATTAAGAGGAGAAAAAAAAAGAAAAGCTGAGCAACTTTGGTCTAAGGTCATTGACCTGAATAAAAATCAAAGCGAGAAACAAAAGTGTGACTCTTCCTTACCAGCAATTAGTCATCAAACAGTGCTTCAGATGTTTGCCACAGAGCCATTGATGCAGTATTTATACAGCTTACCAACAGTAATACAGACTTACAGAATCTGCTGCCTGCCCACACCTTAATCAGTATTAAAAAAAAAAATCACATTGACAGCTAAATTATCATGAAACCAGTCGTGACCAGACATAATTTATAACCTTAAAAATCTCTGATTAAACTTCAGTTTCCCTCATGAAATTCGGATGATGCAGCATAACTTCCCCCATTTCACCAGACATGAGAAAAATAGTCTTCAGTTGAGAAAGACAAAAAACCATCACAAATCCACAAGCAATCCACAAGAATCTTACAAAAAAAAAAAAAAAAGCATTATTGGAGAATGTTGGTTTGTTTTTTTTTTTTTCCACTCTGATTTCCCTTATTTCACTGCCAGTGTTACAAAAATAATTATTAAGTGGTGGTGAAAAGATGACAGCAGTCTTGCTCCGTCGGCAGAAAAGACTGCCAAGTTCCTCTTTCCGAATTAGTGCAATCCTTATCTTACTAAAAGCAAGGGTCAGCTTCTGCATACTGATAACACAGGTTTTTCACCTCGGCAATTCAGGAATAGTACTCTTGTGATTTCTTGTCTTAGTTAGCAGGCAATATTTGAATACATTTTAAGTATGAAGTGCAACACCAACCTCACATTACTATTTGAAGAAGAGTTTAGACTGACAGAAAGTGTGGAAATTATGACCCACCTGGACATTGACATATTTTTCTAAAGAAGGCAAAGTTAACTTAAAATATATTAATAAACCCAATTCAAATACCTCAAAAGCGCATTAATATAATGTTATCTAAATCTAAAGCTAGCATACTTTTCCATATTATGATTTACATTAGTGCATGATTCACTAAGAATGTGCAGGTAATGAAGAATTTGCTTATAAAAGTAGAACACAGGAATGTGTGTATGTATATAAGTACACACTAACCCCCCTCCCCCCAACTGTACATTCTAAAAACAAGCAAAAAAAAAAAAAGAAAAAAAAGAAGTCTCAATGGCTTCTCATTATCACATGCCATGTACCCTAGCATAACATTATTCAACATTTTTCATCCAGAGAAATGTGTATGTTTGGAAGGGTCTCATAATAACAGCTCACATAACAGCTGCATCTTCTGTACAACTGCATTCAGAAGCTACCTAGTGCAAGTTAGACAAAGGAATGCTGAAGTTAAGCATTTTAAGATTTGAAATTGGAAAAACATTAAAATTATATTGTCTCTCCATGACAAAGACATATAGGCTATATGTGGAGCAGTGACAGGCTATCACCAGATTCCAGTCTCAAGACAATTTGTTTGAATTCCTTAGAGTGAAAATGAACCATGAGAGCCAAAATCTGAGAAACCAAGAAAGCAAGTATTGCTGTAACTTTATAGCAACACCACTATAAACTTGTCTCTGAAATGAATGTTAAAGTTTATATTCAACATCTTTAACAGTCAAAAGATTCAGGACCACCAACTTTTAACTGAGAAATGAGACATGACATGTTACGTCAGAGGTTATTTAGCAGGTCCTCTTTTTAACAATTCAAAGCCACACTTTATCAAAAAGCAGTAAAATGACTTTTAAAAAAAGGCTTCTAACTTTTTTCTAAGAGCCTGTCCTTTAATTTAAATTCTAATTGCAGTTACATTAAAGCCTGTAGGTTACATAAAACCAACTTGAGGGATGAATGAGCTGAAACGGGAAAAAAAGCTGATGGAAAACTTGTCTCATGTCTTACCTGTCCTTGCTGCAATGAGATGTGTTGCTTTGTCAGGATCATCAGCACTCAGTACTAGATTCTTCACAATTTTAGCTCCAAGTGCTGTGGCATGATAGTGTTCCCGTGTTTTCTCAATGGGAAAGTTTGTTGGGTAGAGTCCGCTAAATATTATGGTTACATCTGCCAACACTTTACTTTTCAGTTCTGGCACTATTTTTCTGATATCTGGAATTTCCTCAATCTCTTTCTTCAGGTATTTATCATACTTTGTGTAATAATCAGTGTGAACCCGCACAAGGATCTCTTCGAGGTAAATTAAATGGTCATCATCATCTGTATCATCCTCCTCGTCTTCTTCCTCCATGCTCTGATCTAAGGACTCACCCATTGTAAATCCAGATTGTTCACTATTCTGAGATTCTGTTTCAGCTTCTTTCTTGTCTGCACACCCATTTCCTAAATCACAAAGACTTTCCTGTTCACTTTCTTCTTGTGCTTCAAGATCAGTTTTGTCATGAATATTTTCACCCGGTAGAGATTGTGTGTCCCCAGAATGGTTCACCAGATCATCTTTTTTCTCACTCACGTCAATGCAACTCCCTTTCTGCAAATTTTCATCCTGCAGAGGTTGTTTGGATTTCTTCCAGCTTCTCTTTTCCTCATTCTCACTATCTGATACAGAAGTGGATGACTTTTTGGTATCCAGTCCACCATCACTTTCACTGTCACTAGACAGTTCAAAGTCCAAGTCATTTGTTGCCTTGTCCTGGGTTTGCTGCTTCTCTGTCACTGTTTTGTCACCTTGTTCTGAAGAAATCTGAGATTCTATTGTATTTGTCAAATCATTACTGACCTCGCTGTCCACTTTCTGATCAGTGCTATCATTTAAGGTTTCCTGGGCAATGACTTCATCATGAGAGTTCATATCCCAGTCCAATGTTTCACTGCTTACAGAAGTAGCTCCATTTGCAGTGCAAGCATCCTTTGTAGTCTTCTTGAGGCCATTGCTTTGCTCTTCTACACATATAACACTCTTTGTTTCTTCATCTTTTGCTGATGTCACTGCTGAATCCAATGCTTCTGGTTTTGTAGAGTAGTTTACTAAAACATAAGAAAGAAAGAAATAAAACCTGTGTGTGTATATATATATATTTTAGTTTAATTGAAAGTGAATTTTCTTTTTCCTTAAACACACAATTTACATATGCAGTTAGACATCACTATGTTCAGAAGTGACAGGCTTTTCAGAAGTTAAGATACTTTAAGTGTCTGATTACTAGAAAGACCTAGAACTGGAAAACCTAACAAACTTTACTTTTGTAAAGATGCTGTGTAAGCAGCTCTTTTTTCTTCTTTAAAAATCACACAGGCCATCAGTGATTATTTGTTAACTATGCAAACATGAAAGGATTTCTTTTTTAGCATGAGTTTTACGATTACACCTCAGGGCAATGAAACTACTGCAGCATGATTCAGGCAGGGAGGTTAAGTAGGAACAAAATATTCTTTCTCAGCAGTATGTCAAGACCAGAGTTTATTAACTATTGGTCCAACATGGGGCAGGGAAGGGGACCAAGAAGAAACTTACAGAAAGGAGTAAAGACTTATTTTGTTCTGTGCCTTATTTTACACAGAGGAGAGAAACTGCCTTCCTCTCCATTTTTTTGAACGATTCGTTGTATTGCCAAATCAGCACTCCAGCCATAACAGTCAAATTGTTATTTACTCCACTTTTGTTGTGGTTACCCATCAGAAGGAAAGCTATGAACAAGAACAGTCCAGTTTTACTAAGCTACTTGCACTTGTGCTGCAGGAGCACTCTGTCAACTACAATAATATAGGGTTGCAACAGCAATGCTATCAAACACAATTGAAAATTGGAAAAACTTGTGAAAGTAGTTTAAAAATTACATAAATTACCTTTCTTCTTCATTTGAACTTCTCTTGGTCCAGGAGGCGCATTAATATCTCCTATACCCTGAAAGTATACGTATTTCTTCACAGTTATCAAATTGGGTGCAAACTTCCAAACATCCTCTCTATCATCAATGATGCAAACCATTGAATCGCCACATGGGAAGAGATCTCTAAGAGACAAAACAGTTGATAAAATTAATTCAGTTTTATAAATTAATACTATCAATGAAAGCAGTTTCTGCTGACATTCTGGTTTGCTACAAGCATGTTTGCAGGACATGATATATGTATCAACCTGATAATTAAAGTCAATAAAAGAAAATAAAAGAAACAGCTGTTTTTAAATCTCTATTCCAGAGGTTAGAAGCAGGAACCAACATTACCACATTTCAGCCAGTTTTACAGTTTAGGTCAACAAAGAGTCCCAAAGCCAATGACATACATGGTCAATACACTATATATAAATAGGAAAGACAGAAGAGCAGCTTTTCAAAGAGCAGACTCACTCAATCCAGAATGATGGAAGCAAAAAGTACTAATACTTATATCACTGAGGAGGAAGAGGTATAGCACTTGATACACACATGCATATGAAAACAGCACAGGGGGGGAAACCAACTCGAAAACCCCCCAAAACAAAAAATCCACAACCAAAAAAACCCAAACTCCTAATTTGCTATAGTCAGGTGGGAATAATTTTTGATCTAGGTTTACAGAATACTAAATGTATTTGCCTTACATAAAAAAAACAAGCCACCCTTGGTTCTGAAAAACATCAGAACCTGAATTTAGACTAGACTAGAATATTAATTTAAGGCTCTAGATGGCCTAATTTCAAGACACGCTGGACCACAGAAGCTGCTAGATATACAACACATTTGAAAGCCAGAATACTAAATATTGAAATATGAATTAATCTCAAACTGAGAATTTTGGTTTGACTGAAAAAAAAAAAATCCAAACCAAACCCCAAAAACCCCTCCCCCCAAAAAAACCCCAGCCCTAAACCAACCAACCAATCAAAAAAACCCCATGCAACATACAAGTCATCATACAAGACCACAATCTTGAAGCCTGGAATAATAAAATGGAAACAAGGTTAAATTATTACAAGAAAAGTGTAAGTGAAAACATGATGCCATTGCTTCACATTCTTACTATTATATTACCACAAAACACAGTAACTAGATTAAATGTTGCAATACCTAACATCTCGTTTTTATGGAGACCATGTTGATACTTAAGCAGATAAAGGAGGACTATAAACATGTTAAGTGCAGAGGGAATAATTTTTATAATTTTTATTATATTTAGCATATTCTGTCTTTGTTGTCCTATTTTGTTTATTGTGTAAGACCTATATACATACCTAAGATTCCCAGTTTTTGAAAATGGATCAATACATTCATCCCTTGATAATATTCGATGGGAAAAGAGCTTCTTTTCAGGGTCCAAAAATCCTTTTGAAAGAAGAAATTAAAAAGTTAATGTTCAAGATGTTTGTTCCTTGCTTACATTCTATGTAATTCAGTTAGTTTTAATCTATGCACCAGCAGTTTAACTAACAGGCAATTTTAAGGTGTGAGGTATTATATGGGGGAAAGGGTAAGCCCAGCGGATCAAGTATTTGTGACTAATGCAGTGGCATTAATTTTAGAAATCCCATCTCATTTTCCTTCAACATAGCGCCAAAATTGAAATGAAAAGAACTAAATTTGTGACAGCCACATAAATCAGGCTGGAAGAGATACAGCAGATGATAGATACACATGATTTTTGCAACTTACATTTATCTCTCTACAGATGATTCGTTAAAGCTAAATGCTTGCTTTAGCTCATTATGCCTAGGGACTGCGGAGAAGTCTCACAAGAGTCGGCAATGTGCTGCAACACTTAAGCACAATGGGCAAGTTAAGGGACAATTTCAGCCGGAGCTCTTGCATTTGTAGGTTTTAAGTTGTACCTCTAAAAACTACTTTAATATATTTACACATAATGAATATATCCTGGGATTCCTAGAAATATTTAGACCTAGTTGCAGTCACTGTTCTGACTACACTCACGAAAAAAGACATATCAAAAACAAACCAAAAGAACCTGTGCTATCTGATCTTATAATCAAAACAAAATGCCATTATTTAGGAAAATGGTGACTTGGGTGTACAAACACACATGCACATGCTTCTGAACCTAGTGTCCAATAATGAAATTCAACCTCATGAGCAGATCACAGCCATGTAATCGCTCAGAAAGAAACTGACATCTTACATGCTATCCTGAATTTTCATTTTACTTCTCATTTTTTTGAGTAATACAGGGTGGTCAATATTTATCTGGGGCAACTTTTTAAAGGTTTTTTTATTTTACCTTAAATGGTGGCCATCTTAACAGCCAGAACCAAGGTTCAAAATTACTATAGATTTTAAGGACCAACTTTAAGTTTGTTTCAAGGAGAAGCTTTGAGATTTGCAAAGAACACATGTTCAACTCCTTTTAGAAGTCCAGCTCCCATGAGTATGTTTAAGCTGGGTCTTCAAAAAGAGAGTATAAAAAAGTCAAAAAGAATAAAAATCAGCAACTGAAAAGTCGATCCTCTATGTAGTTAATATTAATGCGTAATTGGAGTAACTTAAAACCCATAAAAGCAAGAAAATTCCGAGTTAAGGACAGAGGTTCAACCTTAACTCACCCGGCTATGCTTAAGAATTGCTGCAAACTCGTAGAATCATCCCCTGTAGTGAGACCCTTGCAGTACCTAGGCATAATGAATTGAGAGAATTAGCTACAAAGATTTATTGCCATACACACAGATATTTTGACAAACTACATAAGCTGTCATATAAGTTGCTGTTCTCCCCACAAATTCTCTTCTGTATTCTATTATCTGAATACACAGGGACACTACATCAAATTGGACAGATGTGCACTGATTAAATGGTGAAACCACAATGAGGCATTCATTTGCAGTTTTGTTTAGCTAAAACTGCAAGAAAGTGAAGCTGAACTAAGAAAGCCCAAGTACAGAAACCCTGACTGCCAAGTATTAGAGATGAGCTCATATTCTGGAACTTTTTAATAATGGTCTTGTAAAGATCTAATTTAAATACTTTTTTCCTCCTTGCTACTTCACTAAAATTGCACTTATGATACAGCTCACTACAGATGTACCCACACAGATAAAAGCTCATCTTAAGAGAGAAGGGTCTCTCAAAGCTAAGCTACTTGAATAACAATATGAAAACAGCACTGGTCATTTAAAGACCATGTCTTAAACTCCTTGATCTCTCTTGGGTGCTGCCTGGCCAACTGAATCAATACAACAGACATAACCTTGATGTATTCACATTGCAGGGTAATGGCAGATAACATTTCATTTAGCATACATAGTCTGTTTTCTTCAATAGTATGTTAATAGCATCATAGAATTTTGAAGAGGCTATGCTGGCTATTCACTAACCTATTTAGTGATTTAGTGACTCCAGAAGACATAACTGGAATATCACTGGAAACAGAGGACCTGATCTAGTTGAAGATGTCCCTGCTCATTGCAGGGGGATTGGCCTAAATGGCCTCTGAAGGTCCCTTCCAGCCCAAACTATTCTATGATTCTGCTCTATGCAAGACCAAGACAACTAGTGACTACATAGCATACTGTTACTTCAAACATTAAGTTTTAATTGGTTTATGACTGCAAATAGAACAAATACCAAAAGAAATAAAAACTTTACGTTAAAAATCAGTAGATGCAGATACACCCTCCAAGATAAAACTAAGTAAAGCCTAAGATTTAACTTCTTTATTAAAAAAATAAAATAATTATTATGTTGCTTTCAGTAGTAAGAACTGGGAAACACTCATAATGAAAAAATCTACTACTTCAAAATAAAAATATTTTCACAACCTACATATTAAAACATTTAGAATTTATGACAGCACACTGTTTGGATATTAACTTTTAATAATGAAGCCACAGGTTTCAAATTGATGATACCTACCAAAGCAGCGGTGGCTTTTTCTTTAATAAAAGTCAATACAGATACACCAAAAAAGGCACCTGTTTTGACGATGTTGTTTTTTTGTGGGGGCATTTTGTTGTCATTTTCTATGACTTTGGAGGGATAAGAACATCTGTGTTTTTTACCATGTTCATTAAGTATACATCAACAGTGAAAGTGTTCCCAACATGTACTCTCATTTCATTTATTTCTACCCTTCTCCCACCACCATGCCTTGAAAGCTGATCAGTCACTTTTCACCCAGTTTGTTGACTGTCTAATAAATTTGCTTAACAGGTTGTTTTTTTAATGCAGAAGTGTCAGTTTGCAGGTAACATTCTAGCAAAAGGATAAATATTGATGAATTTCCCACTATGTAAGCATGTTTAAAAAAAATTAAAGCCTTTATAAGAAGTCAAAATGACTGAAGAGAGACTTGTGGTTTCAAATCAAAACTGAGCTTCCATTTAGTCCCATGAATTAGACAACGTGCTAAGTATACCTCTAAGCAGTTTCTTGAACAAACTGATGTCCCTATCATTGTCCTTTGACTGCCAAATTGTTAGGGACTATTCAGTTCACTCACCTACCACAGACTATTCCCCAACACCCCCCCCCGTTTTTTTCCAGTATCTCAGACTGGGTCTTTGCACATACAGGCTTATCTAGCTGTGTTACCTGATCTCTCATAGACTGTTACAAAAGCAAACTTATAAGTAAGACTTCTAAGGTTAAGTAAAAAAACCCAACAACATCACAAGATGCAATGTTCGAAAGTAAATAACTTATATTGGAGAAGTCTCAAATCTTACAGACAGATTGAGTTAAACAGCAATTTCCACTGGAGTGATGTAACAGTAGGGTCCAACATGAATTTGAAGAAGTCCTTTTAAAAATGAATTTAAAACCGAAAGTCATCTCCAATTCTACTTCAGGTCCTACTTTCGAACCTGGAAAGAGCTGTTAACTTAATCTTTCAGTAGCATTAGAGACCCTCAGACACTGGTGATTACACACATGCATATTCTTGTCAATTATTTCTTGATACACTCGCTGTAATAAACCACATGTATGAATGTCCTCAAATTAGTCCTACTTCCTAAACTCCACTAGGAATCTTAAGAGTGGTTTCATACTGCATTATTGTTGCCTAGTGGCCTTTGAACTCAAAACTCACAGTTGCATTGACTTTTACAACATCATTTAAGCCAAATTCAGTATTAAACACACTGAACTTCTCTTATGCTGAGTAGGAGAAAAAGGTATCACTTGGTCAAAGTAATTATTTATAAAAGAAATAGTACAGGAGGCTCTACATAAAAATGCAAAATTCATCTTCGGAACTGCACTACAAGATACCACTTTGTAAATGTGTTAAATGAAGAAAGGGTTTAGAATAAACTGCTTCAGGCATATATAAATGGTGTTTACAAATATCAGCTAATGCCACTTAACAGCTGATATGAGTCTGCTGGGATGAGAGAATGGACTTCTATCATCTATTTGCAAATGAGGAAAAAGCCTTCCAGAACATGCAAGTAGCAGCTCAGTGTCTAGAGTTTGCTAAGAAATGGAGAACTACAGAGTCCTATAGGTCCTATATGGAGAACCTGATTCTACAAATAAATCTAGGATGCATATGTAGCACCTAACAACAAAACCCTTTTTCCTTATGAGAAAAGATTCATTACAAATTACCCTTATGTAACAGAGGGATAGCAGTAAAATATCAGACTGACAACTGTGAGAGATAATTTAACCAATACTGCCATCAAGTGTTCTCTGTACATAATAGCTATACATTTCTCTGCTCCTGCATCTAGGTTACACAGGTGAGTATGTGGATCAAAGGCTGTATCAACCATTTCTCCATAGCAACATATTTCAGCTGAAACTATCCACTTGCAGTTTGAACACTTTCAATGAAGTCAGACAGTTTCGGGCAAAAATCCAGAAGTCTGGGGATGTCAGGAAGCAGTGATACCCTAGTTTGCTTATTTGGTGACTATTTCCTCTGTGGAACAGATGGAGCAACTCAAGTATAATGCCCACAAATAGGCTTGCCACATTATAAGTGCCAGCCTGTAGCCAGCATGGGGACTACAGGGTAATCAAAATTTTAGCTCAGAGATGAAAGTAAGCAAACACATGACACCAAATCACACACTGAGAGATCACCAATCAGTGGGGAAGCACATACGTATCATGAGTTAACTACGTCTGTGACTCACTCTTCTCCCTCACTTTGAAGCTTATTTGCTATATATCTTCTTACATCATTGGGTATACATCTCCTAACCTTAAGCCACATGCAGATTTTTGGCACATAGATCCAAGTTAGGAATCTTGTCCACCTGCTTTCCTTTACCAGTTATTTAGATCTAGCATATAAGAAAACCATTCCCCTTTTGCTACACACCAAGGAGGACAGCAAGGTACAAAAGTGTTAACACATTAGCAGTACAGAACATATAATCAAACAGTGAGACTGATAAAGTTTTAAGAAGATTCTTCTAGGTCAATAAATAGTAAGTAATGTAGAAATGTTCACTTGGATGGGCAGGACAGGATACACCTCCCTGAACTTTCAAGGAAAATCAGTTGGAGACCACAAGCAGGTATCACTTCCTGATTTGAGAATTCTGCAATTATAAGCATCTTTTGTGGCTTATTTAACAAGCATGAAGAGTTCTCTACTTACACAATTCTTTCCTAAACTGTTCCAGTGCTAACTAGAATAGCTACCTATCTAACTATTTGGTATCTTCCTTCCTTGCCAAGAAGTGGGATCACTGGGATAGCATTGCTCAATGCACTTGTGGCAACAAGACACAAAAAAAAGCAGGTATGAAAGACAAAAAAAAAGCTAGAAGACACAGAACAGCAGCCAGGAGAGTCTGACATACAAAGTCATAAGCTAAAACATTATGAGTTATACTGTCTTAGTCTGACAGACTTCATACAGGAAAGTCTGCACTGAAAATTCTATTCTGTAAGGGACTGAAAGCCAATTTTACAGTTTAAACTCAGGGTAACACTCCTAACATGAATTTGTTTTCACAACAGGCTAGGTTTCTCTTACAGTTGCTGGAAACAGGAAAACATTTCAGCCAGTGACCCACACCACAGACTACTACTGCTATACTTTAAATGTAAGTTTTCAGTTACTAGGAGAAAAAAATTCTATGTTCTTGAGAAAAATATGTGAAAATACTGCTGGATCTGTGCTTTTCCTCAAATAAGCACATCTCAGCTCCAGAACACAAACAGAACTTCTGTAAATTGATTTACAGCAGCCAGACTTCCTTTGGTGATCAGGAACAGCAGGGTATATATGGGTGAACGTATGTGTGGGTATGTTCCCCAAAGGAAGAGAGAATTTTGTGCTGCTGATCTTTACAGAATTACTTTAGCTTTTTTGATAATTTGGTGATTTGCACATCATTTTTAGAGTCCATCAACACAATTTCTTAATTAAATAGGAAGGCACTAGTTGTCATGCCACAGCCTTATTCTCTAACCATCAGAGAAGCAAAGAAAGCATGTCTCAAAGGAAGAAAAGGATTATTTCTAAAATTACAGGCCATAAAGGCACTGCCTTGTAAGTGAACCCAAAATCCTGTTTACTGAAATATCTAGAAAGTGATTTTTGCACAAAATGAAGAACAAATACCTGAAACAATCACAGAAAGAAAACTAGTTATATAAATATAAAGCCTGATAGTGTAAACATTGTTAAGTGTAACATGCTACTCACCTGCAATTGTATGTGCATACAGTCTGCTGCCAAAAGTAAAAACATGTAATTCATACAGCTTGGCAATTTTTTCCAGGAATTCCTTACAATGAGGACGCAAACGAGTATGCAACATAGGCTCACCTCGACCTAACTGGAAATGAAATATTCCCTAGAAGAAAAAGCATGTTTTATATTATCAAGATAACAAACAAAAATGTCACCATTTCAGAAGTGCTATTCCATCACTTTAACTACTTTTTATTTGGTCTGACTAGGCTAAAGCAATTTTTAGCCACAAAGACTATGTGGATGAATAAAATCCAAAGCATGTTTTTGCTCTGTGCCAGGCAGTCCAACACAAAAGTTTCCAGTGTACCTTCCTGCCTTTGAAAACATTTATGATCAAGGTAGCTTCTATTCAAAACTTTACTTATGGCAAACCAATCTGAACAAAGCAACCTGAGAAATTTCTTGGAAAGTTCAGGACCCAAATCCAATCAATACTATTCAGTGAACTTCACTCAGATTAGTTCTAGTACATATTGGGCTGAGAGAAAGACCTTGTTGGATAAAAAAACCATGGAAACATATGATCAAACAGCAAACCAGGAAGGAATTTTGCAGATAAAGATCCCAGATAAAAATCTCATACTCTTTTAAAATGTTTTTGTTTAAACCATTTATTTATACAGATGAAGGCATAGCCTTTCAAATAGACAAAGTTTTTTGATCTTTAAGCTGAACATTCACTGTTCCTTTTCCTCTCAATTACAAAGTACATTTACAGCTTGCTTTTGGTAGCAGGAGTAATGCATGTTGAACCTACTGGACATGCACAAATGACAAGAGTTAAGAAAGAGAAACTAAGCAGCTGCAGCTTCCATGAGAAGTTTGAATTTGCATCCTCCTTTACAAGACACTGTAGATACATTCTAACATGCTTTTTTAATTATTATTTTTAGGGTTTTTTTAAGTTTCCAAGCTGGAAACATTACAAGCCAATAGTCCCTTTCAGTGCAGTGACGAATGTTTCAGGTAGAATTAAATGGCAACACCTGAGCTCCCCTCTCCCCCCAGAAAAACAAAATTAATGAAAAAATTCTCTAAACATATTCAAGGAATGACGGATGTAGTAACACACAGGATTATTCAAAGCGGGACTTCAAACAGTAATTCACTATATCCACCTCAGACATGGAGGGGAAAAAAAAGTCTCATTACTGAGTACTCAGCTTATGAACTGTAGAAGGAAAGCAGACACTAGAAATAGCTACCTGAATGGAAGAAAACATACAATCAATTGAAATGCACAGAAAAAAGGAATAGATTTCAGAGGGCTTATTTCTCATTTTCTGTTAGTCTTCAACTACAATTTTACCTAATCATATAACCATAATTTAAATACTGTTAGAAATATTCCTGTTGTTACTTTGGTTTGAGAGTTAACACCAAATACTTACCTTATTAGACATTTGTTGGCAGTGCTGTTCTGTAGTATGGATCAATGTCTGATCTAAATCTACCATGAGCACCAGTTTTCGATTTCGATGCAGTCGCTGTTGATCTTCTCTTCCTAGCTGCTCAGCTTGCTGTAACAAAACATTCACAACTAAGCTTAGAAGAAATAAAATTAGATTTATTTCCATTTTGTGCATTGTAAACTTAAGAAGGTCTCATACAAACTAACTGCGTTAGAAATGATGCTTCAACGCAACTGTAGTGATGGCAGCCTTGTCAGCATTTTTTCCACAGAAAAAAAATATATTCCCAAAGTCTACTCTCAGGAAACAGTAGTAGCTTTGGGGTACACAAAGGACAAGTTCATCAGCAAGTCTGAAAACTTGCAATTTTGTATCAACTGGGTACACTACAGCGGACAACACTAGGCTAAGTATAAAACTGAAACTGATAATGACAAAATAGAATATAATTGACAATTTAAGATTAAAGAATAAATGCCCTCAGACATAAGTAATTAGATTACATAGTTCTGTGTGGACACTGATGTCAAAGACTTTATACTCTGTTAAATCTGAGTTGAAGTTTACTCCTCTTGTGCATGTTTCCGAACCTTAAAAGTACCACATTAAGCTCTGTGTTTGCCTTAACCACTTCTGATAGTAAGCCGCAGTGTTGCTTTTAAGTTTAGCTCTCTGTGAATAAAGTTAAGTGGAGTCTTATGAAGAAGCAGGGGTCAAGTGCAAACTGCCCTTTGAAACACCCTAGCATGGCGACACTTCTAATGCTTCTATCTTCACGTTTCTTCTGACTGGCGTTCTTCAAAGAGTTAAAAAAAAAATAAGCTGGTAAAGAAGATAAATAGAATGTTTATCTTCAAAATAAACATGTTTTTGCCTCTAAAGGAACTGAGGGTTGAACCAATAGCTGAAAAAAATGTTTAATGTGCAGGTCAAGTTAGTAACAAACTAGCTTTTCTGTATCTAGTGGGACCAATTTCAAGGTGAAGGGTAAAGCTAAGTTTCTAAGACACTGTAAGCTTTGAATACCTTCCAGCTAGTGGAAACTGAACTTGCCACAAACTGCCCATTCTTAGAGACAAAAACATTTAAGTAGTAATTCTCAGGCTGCTGTCACAAAAGTGTCACCTTTTCAGTGCAAAGCTCTAAAAGAACAATATTAACCTGATAATAACTGATCTGCATTATGGTAAACACACAAAACCCCTGGGCTACTGATCCTTAACACCAAATTCCTCTTCAGCGGGAAGCCAAACTTTCTGTATGAAGTATACACAACATTGAAGACACTCCTATAATGAAGCTTCTCAACTGCAGAGCTATAGTGAAAGGTATGAATCAAGAAAGCATGATGATACTTACTTCAGAGCTAACTTTCAACTCTGGAACACTGTGAACCATAGACACAGTTGCTGTTGATAATGGCACATTCTGCTTTCCATTCTTGCTTCGTATCCTAATCATGCAGGGACAAGAAGCATCAAAAGAGAGAGCAATAGCTTAGTGAAAATTGAACACTAAAATGTGGAGTATCAAACTAGTCTCCACCAAAAAACTATTTTGACTAATACACTCTTCTTTCAAATTCTTGCTAATGTATGTTACTGAACCAAATGGATAAATGGATAGAGATCAAAGCAGTTCACCATAAAAACCTTTCAAAAGTCACCATAATTAGCTATGCTTCCATATATTAGTGTCATTAGTGTCATAATAGTGTCATTAAAAAATGACACTAGGATGAAACAGACATCTATGTATTGATTAGCACTAGAAAAGTTACAAAGTATAACCACCAAACCACTCAAATTTAAATGTTTTTTCTTTTTTCTGCAATCTCTCAGCATGCGTATTTTTTTCCAAGCCAGACTATAAAATAAAGGTAAGGATAGGCAAAATTACTTTTTATGCTACTTACATGTGAATGCTCCCTCAAGAAAAGCATCCAAAAAATACCCATACATGTTTTTCCTTCACCACAGAGTGAAGTACTACATGTGTGTGCCCGTATTTTATGTGAATTTTATACACACACAGGCTGAGTATTCATATAATCACATAAAGATGCATGTAAATACAGATAAATATAAACATCATTAAGATTAATATTTAATTAATTGAATATTTATTTCTAATTTTAATGATAAATATTACATACAGTATATATATCATCCTCATTTTTGTGTGTGCATATACATATTTATGAGAAAGTGTGTGTGCACACATAGAAGTATGAAATTCCTTGAAAACTGACCAAGTAACACCACTGCTATCATCAGTATCACTAGCTTACAGCTTACAAAGATCAATTTATTGGGAACTCTGGTACCTAATTTTAAAGACATTCATGGTTCACCAACATTAAAAATACTATCATACAAGTTTTGTCCTATGTGTCACATGCACATCTCTTAATTCTCACAAGTACCTGTCCTACAAAGGGCAAAATTTGATATCACATCTACAACCAGAGTTAAACTTCACCCAGTTTTCACTTCATGACAAGCAAGCACCTGAGGAAAAAAAAAAGTATTACTTAGCTGTGTTGAAGGAGACACAATCACAGCCAGATATGATTTTGCTGTACCTTAGGGCTTGGAAGCACAAGACACAAGACAGGTACTTCCTTTGGTCCTAATTTACATGCACATTCTACTGTGTTACATCCTTTACTTCAGAGTTCAGAAAATCTCTTACATGCAACAATGAATGGTATTTTAAATGAGCCTTTAAAAGAGATGAACTGTTTCCAGACCATTTGTTGAACAAGTATAAGAATTAGTTAACAGAAAAGATGTACCACTGAACAACACCCAACAAGCTGGCAGTGAACTGGCTGTACTCACTTTTCTTCAGGCAAGGAAAGCAATTGAAACATATGCTTTTGAATTGCCATCTGACGTAGGCTCAGCAGACCTAACACATTCTTCCATATATACAAGCTATTTTGTATAAAATGAAAACAGGTGAAGTAGACAAGTATTAATTCAGAAAACTGAATTCACTGCATACCCTGAATTTATCTAGACTTTCAATGAAAGAGCAGCATAGCAGTATTGACATGTGATAGTATTCAAACCTCAAAACAAGTATTCATTCAGGGCAGGCAAAAACCTATTTGCTATTATCTTAACTTTCAGTTAGGTTTCTTATGTTACCAAATAATACTTGTTAACAAAGTATTAACAGTCAACTTTTTATTAAAAGTCATATCCAAGCCACTAACAGGGTTACATTCAGTCCACTTGTGCTGGTTTATTGGACAATGTTCACAAAATAGTTCTTCATAATGAGTATGAATTAAAATAAAAACAAAGTATTTCCTTCCAAATAAGCATACAGCATTCATTTCTAAAATCCAGTCTATTATACAGCCCACTCTAGAAAACAGCTGTTGAATTAGTAATTTGATATGCGTAAGAAGCATTCTCTTTACCAACTGTATTAGCAATGAGACAGAGTAAAAGAGAAATACAATCACCTTTTGAATTTGCTTTCTTTTTGGCCTAAGGCTTAAACTCATTTAGTTTCATGTGTGAATATTTGTGAATAAAAATAATAGAAAAAAAAAATCTAAACCAGCTTTGAAGCCTTACATTGCAAGCACTGGAGACAAGCTGGTTCCCATTATGACACAGTACAAATGAAGCAAGATCACATGGATGAAACTGCTATTACCTCACAATTACATACCAGTACAGGTAGAATACTCAGGTTTAAGTCACTGTTGACATGCCTTACAACTCTTAACCTCAGTTATGAGTACATAAAAAGCAAAGTAGAATACACTGTGATGGGAATGTGTTTGTATGCATGCTTTTTGCATTTTCTACCTAAGTTAGCAAGTTACACTACAATTACCTCTACAGAAAGAGAGCATGCAGTTATTAAGTCATAAATTTCTAACATGAATTGTAACTCAAGTATCCACATGGCATCTTATTCACCCATATTTCTAGTTATGAATCCTTGTAATGACTAAAAAGTATAATTCTAAATAATGCCTCTGTGACTACAGTGACGTATATGGGAAAAAAAAAGGGCACACATTTGTAACAGTGGCACAGAACTTGGTTTTACCCAAAAGGAACACAGATTCTGGCCTACAAGCAGCAATTTGTCAGTAAAGACATACACTTTATTAAATAATCACACTATTAATAATGTGATCAAGAATTAATATATTCAGACCACTCAATTTTAAGCAACAATTTTGTAAGCCAATGTCAATAGATTTTTTTTTTTTAAGCAAATATGATAAGTGCTTTGTGCTGAAATTTAACTTTTAGAGGAAACTCCTTCTCAATAGAGAGGCACTATGTATGTTAAGCACCTACTTATGTTAGGCAGTATTAATACTCTTCTTCCTCCCAACTACCATCTACATCTTCAGCTACCCTTACGATTCTCAACTAATAAGACTCAGAATACAGAAGCAAAGGCCACAGCAGCCTTATAGGAGCTTTCCAGTAACTAAAGGGGGCCTACAAGAAATCTGGAAATCTTTCTACAAAGGCATGCAGGGAAAGGACAAGGGGGAATGGCAAACCAAAAGAGAGGATATTTAGGTTAGATCTGAGGAAGAAGTTTTTCCCTGTGAGGGTGGTGAGGCCCTGGCACAGGTTGTCCAGAGGAGCTGTGTCTGCCCCATCCATGGCAGTGTTTAAGGCCAAGTTGGATGGGGCTTTGAGCAACCTGCTCTAGTGGAAGGTATCCCTGCCCATGGCAGGGGCCTGGAACTGGAGAGGCTTTAACGTCCCGTCTAACCCAAACATTCTACAATTCTATGAAATTAGAGAAGGAAGAGCTTGGATTTCTAATCACAAGCCAGGAGAAGCTGAAAAAAAGAGCTGAAAATACTTACTGAGTCAAGTCCTGGCCACATTCTGCACACAAGCCTTTCATAACAACAGGATGGCTGCATCCTTCCAGTCTCACCAAGACACCTCTGAAAAAGATGTTGGCATTACACTTATTGCAGGTTGATTTCAGATGCTCAGATAAATGATTACATATTGAAAGAGTTCAAAGAATAATTTCTGGTTATTATTTGAGTGCCAGTCCCATCAGATGCATGCTTTTGCCCTGGTGTTTGGAAAAAGACACCAAGTATTCAAATTATTTTAAAAGTCACTGAAACATGTGTCACTGTCAGTTTCTAACCTTAGTTAAGCAAAGAAATTAAACATATTAACAAAACAAGCACTGTCTGTCAAGAAACAGCTTACATTCAATTAAATACAACTCCCCATTAATATGCTACTGAGCTACACAGTAATGAAATTCAAATATGGAATCTTTAGATTCATAGAATCATTTAGGATGGAAAAGGCCTTCAAGATCACCAAGTCCAACTGCACACTTAACACTACCAAGTTCACCACTAAACAATGTCCCTAAGCACCACATCCACATGTCTTTTAAATACCTCTCAGGATGGTGACTACACCACTTCCCTGAGCAATCTGTTCCAGTGCTTGACAACTCCCTTCAGTGAAGGAATTTTTCCTTATATCTCATCTAAACTTCTAGAGCAGCTTGAGGCCACTACCTCTTGTTCTATTGCTTGTTCATTGGGAGAAGAGACTGACCCCACCTCACTATAACCTCCTTTCAGTAGCTGCAGACAGCAATAACGTCGCCCCTGAGCCTTCTCTTCTCCAGGTTAAACAAACCCAGTTCCCTCATAAGACTTATTCTCGGGTCCCTACACTAGCCCTTTTGACACTCCTGCACCTCAATGTCTTTCTTGTAATGAGGGACCCACACAGTAACCAAGGTGTGGCATCACCAGTGCCAAGCACATGGGGACAGGATCTATACTGATTTCACCTTTGTTTATTACTTTTTTGTGTCATGGTAGAAACATATATAGATTCAGTCGTTTCACAGAAGTATCTTAATTTCTGATCCTTAAGCCTTGGATTGTCAGTTACTTTAAAATAAAGACATGGAAAAGAATACTTTAATTCTTTCTTACACACAATGGCTAAAACAAACCAGAAATTAGACCTTGAAATGCAGTTGAAACTTCTGAAAACTGCTTAGAAAACAAAGTTTGCTTGTCAGTTGAATTATCCAACTGAAGTACTCCATTGTTCAAATTCCATTCTGGAAATACTGAGTCTTGAAAATACTGTGGTTTATTTCCTCTAAATTACTTGAACAGTCATTATGAGAGACTTCTCCCATTTTCTTCAGTTTTCTAGTTTTCTTCTTGAAGGAATCAACCTTTCCAGCTAAGCCTTTTCTTTAAACTCCTAATAAATAGCTATAGCTTGGCTGTAATATCCCAAATTTCCACATATATTCCTAAATTCTGAAATAATGCAAAATTTCTCAAACTCTGTGACTGTGAGCTGCAGCAGCTCTCTTATATTTTAGAAAAATAAAAAGCCAAGCAGCTAAATAAAAACCAAATAATCCAAGCTCTTAGTAACATGGGGTTATTCTGGCTTCAAATCTGTATTGCAATAAGCAGACAGCACCAGGGGGTAAACTACTCTGCATGCTCAAATCTCCCATTTGTATATTGGGCTATTAGGCATTTGGGAATTCCAAAAGAAAATCCATTTTCCAAATGTCACTGCATCTGCTTACTTCCAGTGTGTCTCCCGTTTCTCAGTGACCAGAAGACTGGTAACTCTACAAACAAAACTGCAGTTAGATAGATACCCATGCTGAGGATTTTTCCCCTTTTTAAAATAAAAACTAGATTCAGGTCAGGTTTATTTAAAGTCTTCACAAGCCATCATACTACCAGTATTGCAACTTGCAAAAGCACAGATCTATTCCCTTCTCACTAGCAGTCATCATCTGCTTGGAAATTACACCTCTTCTTTCTGTGTAAGCATTTTGGATCTATTTCTTTTAAGCACAGTATGTATTTCACAAAAAAACAAATACTAAGTCACCAGTGTCGGTTTTGTACAGGAACGAGAGACAAGCTGGTTCTGTGGCCCACCGCTATTGGCACTTCATTGATTATTTAGTTCTCCTCTCACCCCCCATGTTAGCATTATTTCACTTGACTTTTCTTCTCCACCCCTCCCTTTGACAATATGTCTGCCTTGCTGTTACCTTGATTCATCACTAAGCTCTTTTTTAGGCTACCAACTCATACTAAGGACCATGTCAGAACTGCTCATCTTCAACCTGTGTTCAGTGTATGAAGTATTAGTTACAGAAATGTGTGTAAGAGTTTACAGTGACCAAGTTTTCTCCTGATCTATTAAAAACTAATTAAGTTGGCATAAAAAGTCATTTAATGCCAGCTTCGAAGCCAAAACATCTTCAGGCATTCTCTACTTCGCATTTGAGGTTAACTTCATATTCCAGGAATGCAATAGGAGGAGCTGGTATACTCCTGGGCTGAGGTATGATTCAAATTAGGACATGCAAGAGTTTCCATTCATGCATAGGTACACATCATCTCATCCTTCTGATTTCAACAGAGATTCTTACAAGAGAACTAGAGTTCTTAAGTTGCTCCTGAACAGCACCTCTGTACCTTACCACATGCCAAACAGCGCTGCTAAATATCAGTTCTGTCCCTGTTTAAATATGACCATAACACTCATTTTATGATGCCTGCTGATGGTAAAAAAATACAGCATATCAAGCACTCTGTCATACCATTATACTGATCTTTAACCCAAAGGGCAGAGGAAGACCTCTAGACCACTGTCAAACTTCTGATCACTGCACACAACCAAGCTGGCCATGTTCCAAGTTCAGCTCTCAGGATCTTAAGCAGACTTCTCAGAAGGAAAAGCCCAACGAACCCACATACTAAATGCTCCAGAAAGAAGGCCTGAACTCTACTAAGGCATAAGTGTGCCTTAATGTTTTACTCACTTAAGTTGTGGCACATATGCTTGAATTACTAAAAAGAAATATACCTTGGAAGATCAGGCATGGAAATCAAGTAAAACTACATTCATGAATTTCAGACCTGGAAACACTCCTTTTGCTGTTAAACTAAGGGATTTTCAAAATATAATGGCCAAGATCCAAGAAAATAACCAAATAAGGGCAGGCTGAATCAAAGTGTGTATGTCTATCTTTAAATGGCTGCATGTACAAATAGGGGTTCAGGTTTCTGCTTGTTCTTTGGGTCATGAGTGAAGCCCACGTAAGGAACAGAGCCACTCCCTACTTCCATTTCTGGAGAGAAGAAACAGATACCCAAATCTGAAGAATTACAATACATTCTACTGATGGCAGCATTAACAGACTCCCCAGACTTCTCCAGCACGAACTGGGTGATAAGCAGAGCTCAGCAGCTACTTCAACAACAGCATTCCAAGAAACTGTCACAAGAGATGCAAACAATTTTCCCAGTTTTACGAACTGTCACAAAAGGGCAAGGAAGCCAGGCACTGGGGTAAAGCCATGGGGCTGTGAAAGGCGGGGGGGGGGAAGG